>PVJL010001330.1:0-274565 GCA_004026885.1 Lyroderma lyra
TCGGGGGCTCAGGGCTCAGGGGCTCGGGGGCTCGGGGCTTGGGGGCTCGGGGGCTCAGGGGCTCGGTGCAGCCAGTGAGGCGGGTCCCGTGTGAGCAGCGTGGGGGGTGCGTGTCCGTGGGGCCTGCGTGCCCGCCCCGCCGCTGTTTTCCCATCTTCCCGCTCGTCACCTCCCTGTTGGGGTGTGAATCTGCAGGAAGGACCCTCGTTTTCTCAGCCCCCGCGCTGTCCGTGGGACTGACCCTTCTCGGTGGACATGTAACAAGGACTCCAGTACGTGGTGGGTGCGTCTCGGCAGTTCGGAGCTCTGACCGGCGCCCGATCGCCGCCGGGACGTGACTGCGGCCTTTGGAGGGGTGCACACGGGTCACCGCGGGCCGATTCTGCAGCGGCCACCAGCGTCAGCCATCACGGCTGACAAGTGACCACATCAGTCGTGCGGCCACCTGCTACAGAAGTAAAAGGGATGGACGAGCTGTGGCCCGAAGAACTCCGTCCTGACTCAGTTCTCACTGAGAAGGACGGAGCCGGGGCGTGAATGAAGGAAACAAAGCGGCGCGCCGAGTCAGCCCAAGGACCATCCAGCCCCCGAGGTGGCAGTCACTCGCGTTCCAACACGTGTCGGGGGGACACACTCTCCCTCCAGTCCCCCTGCACGGCCAGCTGCGCAGCGCCACCACCAAGCACAGAAAACTCAGCTTGTGCCCAGTCCTGGGCCTGACCACCCCAGAGCTCCCCACCCTGATGGCAGATGGGCAAGACACCCCCCGGCGACCACCTCGGCTCTCACACCGCAGGTGGCCGGCTGCTCTGTCTGGAACTGGAGCCGATGGCCCGTGCAGGGCTGCTGGCAGCACGGAGCTGGGCGGGGAGGCTGCACCCACGCTCCCCACGCCGTGCAGGTGCTTCTCCCTGGAGGGCTGTGCTCACCTCCTAATCTGTCCCAGGTCCTCCTCCTCCACACCGCACCACGGGCCTGTCATCAGTCCTTCACACTCACACCAAAGTGGCCTTCGGCGATCTACGCTGCATCCGCAGAAATGAGGGGTCTGCGGCTCCTGTCACCTACCGGAAAGTGGACCTTGTGCTTGCCGGGCCCACGGTCTGCCAACCTCTCGCCCCAGCCCCACGTCACGATTGGCTTTTAACATTGCTCCCCGTGAACCCACAAAGACACACACCTCCAAGCTCACTGCGTCGGTCATCTTCTCCACGCAGCCCTCACAGAACTCTCCAGACAGAAGTCATCCTTGGGTCCTTTACGCTCCCGTCGCACTTGACCGTTCACGAGCTCGCGCACTTAACCGTTATGAGAGGGACATCTGTCACGGGCCGAGCGCTGCCTACGCGCTGAAGACAGAGCGCGCCCCGACAACCCACCCAGTCCCTCCCTGCAGGGAGCTCCCATGTGAGCGCAAGGACACAAGCGATGAACAAGCACGTAAGAAAATGAGTCTCTGAGAGCACCAAGAACTAGAGAGACGTCAGGTGGTGCGAGGGAGATGAGGCCAGCCAAGGGGTGCGGTGGGGCGTGGTGATTTAAATGGGGCTCATCGGGGGACACTTCTTGAAGACGTGAGACGGAGCCTGCAGGAAGAGGGAGTGAGGCGTGCAGGATGTCTGATCACGAGCATTCCCGCTTGGAGCCAAGACCTTGAGGTGAGAACCTGCTGGACACGGTCAAAACCCCTCCAGGAAGGCAGTGGGCTGGGTGTCGAGGACAAGGGGGAACGCGGCAGGAGATCCTGTTAGGAAGGACATGGAGGGGTGGGGGTGGGGGTCAGATCAGGGAGCGGCTCGCAAAGCAGGCCAAGCACTGGGCTCTTCCTTTGCACGAGCCCAGAAGCCTTGGGAGCACTTAGCGCCGAAGTGACGTCCCCGGGTTTGCAGAAGAGACGCCCTCCACAGAGGACAAATGGAAGGGAAGGTGACAGCAGAGGCAGGGGTGTCAGCAAACTAGGAGGTCACTGCGGTGGCACAAGTGGGAAGTGTTGGCTTCGAGGCAAGGGGGGACGGCGGGTAAACAGTGTCCCAGTGAAGGCACACTTAGAAGGTAGGTTTTGCTGGTACGTTAGATGGAGGTGAAGGCAGCTGAGGAGTCGAGAATGACGCCAGGACTCCTCGCTCGATCGGCATGGAGAACGAGGAGTCGTTGACTGAGATGAAGGGCCCTGGGAGAAGCAGGGGGACGTGGGGGCGGGGGAAGAACCCGTTTCTCTCTGCACGTGACGGATTTGAGGTATCTGTTAGACATCCTAGCGGCCGTAGGACTAGGCCGCCGGGTATTCAAGTTTGGAGTTTAGGGGAGAAGTCTAGTGTAGAGATATAAATGGGGGTGGGGAGTTGTCAGGTTATAAACGTATTTACAGCCAGAGGTTGGATGAAACCGCTCAGAGAGTCAGTATAAAGAGGGGAGAGGAAAGGCCTGAGCCCCGAGACGCTCCAATATTCAAAGTCGCGTTAAGAAGGAGGAGCTGAGGCTGGGGTCCTAGACCACGCGAAGCAAAACGCTGCCAGGAGGAGGCTCAACCACATGCCATGGGCCAAGGGCTGTCCAGTAAGAAGAGAACGAAGCATTCGCCCCTGGGCCGACGTAACACAAAGGTCACTGAGAACCTTGAGAAGACGCCGTGGTCCCGTGGTCCCGTGGAGGCATGTCCTGAGTTGAAGATCGCTGTGAAGGAATGCAGGCCAACGGGGCAGGGCCCGTGCGAGGCCCTTCTTAGACGAGAGGTATTTCAGCAGCTTTGATGATAAAGGGGAAGATTCAGAGAAAAATCTGATAAGGCAGGGGAGAGTCCTTGCGTGGGTCAGAGGCAATGGGATGGGATGTAGAAACGAGATTGGCCTTAGGTGGACAGAGGAAAAGGCCATCGAGTTTGTCCAGACAGAAGATGTTGTTGGGCAGCACTGGTGCTGGTGGGGACACGAGGAAGTGTTCTAACGACTGCTTGTATTTTATTCATGATTTGGGAAGCAGGGTCACCAGTCAAGGTGTTGGATGAAGGAGGAGAAGGTGTGACATACTCGTCTAGGACACTAGGGGAGTGAAAGGCCTAAGGCAAGCTCGTCCACCCCGCGGCCCGCGGGCCACACACAGCCCCGGACGGCTTTGAATATGACCTAACACAAATTCGCAAACTTTCTTACACCATTATGAGATTATTTTGAGCACCCCCCTTTTGTTTTAGCTCATCAGCTATCCTTAGTGTGAGTGTGTTTTATGCGTGGCCCAAGACAATGCTTCTTCCTCCAGTATGGCCCAAGGAAGCCACAAGGTTGGACACCCCTGGACTAAAGAGATGGAGTAGGGCCCTGCTGTGCACCCTTAAGCAGTGACCTGTGAACTTAAGCAGTGACCACTGAGCTTGTTCATACTCAAAGCTCAGCCTTACACACACACACACACACACACACACACACACGCACTGTGTTCAGGTTAGGTGTTCATCGAATTTCCCGCACCAAATCCTAAGCACTTAACATATATATATCTCTTAATCATTTTTTAAGGTCGTGACTATAAGAAGGACCAAACCCACACAGAAAAGACACGGTCCTACTCCTTCCAGCTTGAGTCGACAGAAGTCAGGCTTTTAAGCACGTCTGAGTTATTACGGTAGCATCGTCCCCCTCAGCACAGAGCCCTGCACTTAGCAGGGCCCAGGAGAGACCTGGTTAATGAATGAGGGAGGGAGGGGAGCTTGCGAAGCTCTATGACAGATTCTTGTGTATTAGGAGACTCAAGGTCCCAAGGTTTGCCCGGCCCAGTCGGGAAGATGGCCTGCCCGTGGTCTTCACAATCCCAACAGACGCTCTCGGTTTGAGATCGGCAAACACCCAGACAAGCCTCCGTCGAAGAAGCCGTTCTCACAGCCTAGGAACATCCTCATCTCAGTTCGCAGAAAGGTCCCCTGAGGCCCACAGAGGTCACGCACACCAGAGGTCCCCGATCTGAGCCCCCGTTTAGAACTCACCCAGACATAAGCTATGCTATGCCGGCCATCGGCTTGCATTTGAACAAAGGATAAAGGTCAGTAAGGTACAACTTACTGCTATAATTGGACCTTCCTGAAGAAAAGTAATACTTGCCCCCAACACTTCATGCATAGAGAATATTTATTTATTTAAACTCTGCCTCAACCCACAGAGAATGTGAGGAGGCCAGGAGTTTGCTATTTCCCCCAAATAGAAAAGAAAAAACAAAAAAGAAGAAATAGTCCTATCTTGCAAGCTCTGAAGACCCTTTTGGGGTTCTGACACATGGATATCCGTCCAGATTGCTGTATTCACCGCTTCCAACGGTTGCCATGCCCCCTCCCTTTTCCTCTGCAGAGGTCAAGGCTCCCTCCTAATCCTTCCCGAGCAGGTGAGGGAGGGGGCCGGGAGCGTTCCCGTGGCCATCCCGTGAGACGTAATCAGAGCCAGATGCCCAGCGCCCTGAACCACGTGGACCCATGTGCCGTAAAAGCGGGTGATTGATTTATGACAGTCCCCTAATTAACACGGCATGGTTCGAACATGCAGCCAACAGTGTGTATCCCACCGCGTGCCCATAAAACATAATGGCTCGGTCACGGCCATTGTCATCACATTAAGGCGACACAGCTTGAGGTCTGCATGACATCGACTTCATGTCACCACACAAGGAGCGAGGGCCACTATCGGGGTGATGTTTAGGACATGATTCAGTTAGTGACAACCTCTGGACCCATGCGATTCTACGGGCAAAACTCAAAGCTGGACGCGACCCGTAGCCCGGGTGTCACACGCGCGTGTAAATCCTCACCATTTTGTTTAAAATGTTGTCAAATGACCGTTCTGTCAATTAATTTACTGGGATGGCTGAGGGCAAAGGATACGTAGGGTCACTTGGGACCATGTTATCCCTCAGTTGTCCCTTGAGAGCGCCTGTTGAATTACAGGTCACATGTGTCTGGTGGTCTCATCCACTCTCCCCTAATACTGTCATCCTTGTAGCATCACTTAAGGATGGTGATCATGGCAATGACAAGCACATCCCAAGTGACAAAATACTCCATCTTTTCAGGCAATTCGCCGACGGAGGCACGTCCAGGCTGTTTTGTTTTCATAATTGCGGGTGTGTCTTTCATAACATCCAGGTCTAAGGGGAGAGACAGCGCGGGGGGTCTTTCCTGGCCCCGCGCCCACGGTCTCTCCTACGCCCACATTAGAAGGAGCCCCCCGGGGCCAGGCCCGGCCCCCCGGCTCTGTGTGGGGAGTTAGAGGTCATTGCCACGCAGCGTAACGACCCCTGTGCAGAGGGCAGACTCCGGGCGTTAGAAATGCCTGCGGTCAGAGGACGCCGTGTTTCCGGGGTCACACTTGGCTCTGAACGCTGATGGCGTCCGGGTTGTGCCCGGCCAGCCGCCCGGGGTGTGAAAACGCAGGGGCAGGAGCAGGCTTGGGGCGGCCGCCTACAGCCCCGCCTCTGGGGCCGAGGCCCCACCCAGGTGCCGCTCGAATGTCACTAAGCACTTCTCACATGACAAGAGTTTTGTTTTGTCCATCAGTCCCCGTCCTGACCCTTTCTAAACCCACTCGTGGTGTCCGTGTCCCCCGCGCCGCGCGGCCCGTCTGGCCTGGGCGTTCTCGCCTCCTTCCGCAGGGCCGGGAGCCGCCTCACTCCGAGCTCGCCCGCCGCAGCTGTCCGGCCCGGACACGCCGGGGGACGCCCGCACGAAGCCCTGCCTTCCAGTCCGACAAGGTGACCGTTGCGTGGTGGCCGCTGCGCCGAGGACGGTCTCAGGGAGTCGGCCCGGAGCAGAGAGGTCTCAGGCTGCTTCGTGTGACGGCCGGCCGGACGGACACCTCTCCAGGGTCACCGGGTGGATGGCCTGGCAGGCTCTCGGAGGCCCTCTGGTCAGGCTCGTTCTCCTTGCTGAGTCCAGACCCAGCGGCCAAGGAGCCGGCTCAGGAGTAACACCGTGTGTCACAGGTGGTGTTTTCCAAAACTGTCACCGCGTGCGTCAGCTGCCACAGCTCCCTCGGAACGTGGGGTCTGTCGCCCCTCTCTCCTGGTGACAGCTTTGACGGAGAGAGTGCGCTGACCTCTGCGGCCAGGTCGCCGTGGGCGCACGTCCTGGGAGCCCTGAACCCGCACGGACTCGTTCTGGTTTTCCATCATCCCCATTTGACAACATTTGAAACGAAATGGTGATGAGAACAAAAGACGCACGTGGGGACACCACAGCAGCGCCCGAGAGCCCCCCTGTCCAGCTCTTACGGGTCCCCAGTTTAAGGGAGGAAAATCCGGTATTAAAATGGTGACAATATGTCCCGATCACAAGAGATGGATACAAGTCACGTGTGACGTCTGCAATCACAAGAGGGGCTCAAGGTGGTCACCATCGGCGTCCAGACCCTTCTGGTGACGGCAAGCGACAGCTCGGGCAGCGCTGACCAGAGTGCCCCCGTGCACCGCTGCGCGTGCCGCCGTGCTCTGTGACGGCCCCGCCTGTCGCACGGTGACGCTAGCGTGCATCTGACGGACACCGTGTTTTGAGCGAACGTCACACTACACAGTGCCGCCGGGATTCAGTTCCACTTCGAAAGGTCGTGCATAGGTGACAGCTCCTACAACGGGGGTGCACGCTTCTGGCGCCCCTGTATACACCCGTTGGGGGTGCTCCTTCTAGAGGGACGGTCGTAGGCAATTGCTTGAGCCTTTCGGGGTGTCAGTCTTTTCACCTGTAGCCGGAATTCCATGTCCCTCCCAAGGTGGCTGCAAACGTGCCCGTAAGTAAGAGACGCAGAAGCCCGCCGCGCAGCAGGGGCCCCGCGCACGTGCCGGTTAAGGGCAGCGCCGTGGCTGGTTCGCACGCAGCGCTCACGCCTTTGCAACAACAAAATAAGAGGAAAACACGAGCACGCCTGGACACTGGACGCGTCGTTTCCGGGGGGCGGGCGCTCAGGGGGAGGAATCGTGATGCGTCCGTAGGAGAAGAAACTGCGCCCTGCAGTCCTTGCACGTAAAATCCAACAGGGCCCAGGCCACCGCAGGTCTGATGGACTAAATGACCTCGCGACCGACGGTCCTCAGACCAACGCGGAGCAAAAACTATCACAAGGTCCTTGAGCAAAACTAACGTCTCGGGAATTTGGGTTCCTGGTTGTTATCAGGTTCTTCTGGGGTGTTTTGTGAGTGGGGAGAGGGAGGGCCAGGCGTGGGCTGCACGCGGCGTATTCCCGTGGCCAGGCAGGCAGACGCTCGTGGTCTGCGAGCGGTCGGCCCAGAGCAGAGGCCGCGGGAGCCCGCCACCGCGGACCCAGTGTCTGCGGTCCCGCCGCCCCCCGTGCACGAGGGGAGGAGGTAATTCGGAGGCCGTAGGGGCCTTGCCACGGGCTTGGAGACGTGTTACCCGCCGACGGCTGTCACATTCCAGACTGGGGAGGGGGCTCTGATTCCGTAAGGTGTGCAGACAGCTTTGCCCCCGAACGGCTGGCGCTAAGGAGGTGACATTCTGGGGAGCAGGGGCGTTTCTGGGACCCCAAAAGACAGTGCTTCCAAGGCAGCCCTGGGCTCCACTCACCCTGCCCCGCCCCTCCCCACGCGGCCTCCCCTCCGAGACGACTTGTCCTCCTCTGCCTGTCTCTGCAGAGGCAAGCGGGCCTTGGGGACCTACCAGTGGGATTGTCCCCCAGCGACCAGACCCCGCCTCCGGTCGGGAAAAGGGCTGAGGCCGTGCGATAAGACAGCAAAGGTCAGAGACCCGCTTCCCGCATGCCCTGACGGAGCCGGCTGGGTGCCCGGGGCCAGTTCTTCTGACTCTTCATGGGGAAACGTCCTCACGGGGCCCAGAGGCTTCCCCACTCCCGTCGGCTGTGCAGGGGGTGCCCCCGGCCCAGGTTCGGGAGGGGGTGCCCCCGGCCCAGGTTCGGGAGGGGGTGCCCCCGGCCCGCGTACGGGAGGGGTGCCCCCGGCCCGCGTTCGGGAGGGGTGCCCCCGGCCCGCGTACGGGAGGGGTGCCCCCGGCCCGCGTTCGGGAGGTCCGTTCTGATTCTCTCAGGAGCAGTCGGTCCTGTCCCGTGGGAAGTTCGTTGAGGACACCCAAGTCTCCGAAGGGAAGACCGCTTGGAAGGTGAAGGGTGCCTGACCTCAGTCCTCCCCGGCCGCGCAGGGTCCGTCCGTCATGCACGACATGCAGGCGCCGCTGGTGGCCTCCGTGCCCGCCCGTGACCCTGGCTGGGCCGGCCGCCCAGGGCTGCCCTCGTGCCCAGCGCCGTGTGGCCGGCCCCGTGGCAGCCGCACGTAGCGGCACACCAAGGGCTGACAGGGGACTGGGTTGCACTCGGATGCTGGGGAGTGAGTGACGGCCAGCAGGGGGGACTCTCCCCCAACAGGAAACCGCACCCCGGTCCCCCGAGTCATCCCAACACCGAGCTCCGGGACAGCGCGGGGGACGCACTTGGCATCTGGAGAGAGAGAGGCAGAGCCTGTCACAGAGAGATGGGAGGGCGGCGCGGAGAGTGTCCCCAGGAGGATGCGGTCGCCAGGGGGGTGAGGAGACCGACCGGCAGCGCGGGAGGAGCTGGCGTGAGCACGAGGGGGATCCGGGGGAGGCAGGGCGCGCCCCAGGTGGGGAAGGGGACCGCGACCCCGTGGGACCCAGGACGGCTGGGATGGGGGTGAGCGGAGAGGGAGAGAGAGAGACAGGCGGGTGAGGACGGACTCGCCCGGCCGCCCTGCACAGTGGTCAGCCCCACCCGCTGGGCTCAGTGGGCCGGCCCGTTGGCTCGGAACCGTAACCCTCAGGTGCACAAACGCCTCCACGGAGCGGGGACCCCGGGGAGCCCCACGCTCTGGCTCTGCTGTGCTGACAGGTCACATTTACATCGGCGGCCGTGGGGGTGAGGCAGGTCGGCCTCCCCAGCCCTAAGAGCGAAGGCGGGCCCCCGAGAGCGCCTACCCGAGCTCCCACGGCCACCGGCCGGCCCGAGGGACCTGGGCAGCCCCTGCCGTCGCGTGGGCCGGTTCCTTCACGGCGGTGTCTCCGTGTGCGTCGGTCTGACCGGTTCGGTTTCTCTGGGACGTCCCGCCAGAAGCACGTGCTCTGGGCGGGGGGGGGTGGGGGGGGCGCTGCTGGCCCGTTGGAGGGACAGGACACCTCCGGGAGCTCCCCTCCCCACGTCGCCCCGACCTCGCTGACTGCCTCCTGCAAAGACCCGGACGTGTGTTCTCCTCTGGGTCGCCCTTCGCCTCTAAATCCTCGGTCCCCCGAGCCTGGCTGGGGCTTCTCCAAGCCATTTTGGCCCTTGGGGCACTCGAGGTGTTTTAGGAATGTCACTGGGCAGCCTCTGGCCAGAGGGGCAAGCAGATTCCTCTCCACCGTCCCGCGGCCCGGGCGCTGGGAGGCACGGAGAGGACCCCAGTCATGTCCCAAACCCGGGACCTGGGGGGACCATGTCTGGGGACGAGGGCTCCCTCACACGGAGCCCCCCCACCGCCCCGCCCCGCGCACTGTCCCCACCCCCGGCTGGCGTGACCCCACGTCTGCTGAGTCTGAGCATCTAGCCGACACCAGCCGGTCCCTTCGGTGGCTCGCCGGCTCGCCCAGACCGTCCCCGGCATCGCTGAGCTCCCGGTGTCGGTCCAGTGTGTCACGGGGGCCCAGGGAAGGCGGGGGGCTAACCACCAACGGAAGCCCAACTTCCACCTCCACGTTAACCCTGAGCGGCTCCCACCACGGCCTCCGGGCCGCCCCCCGCCCCAGGACCAAGGCGCTGACGCTTCAGAGGGGAAAACCGTCAGCACACCTGCCGATGGCGTCTCATGTGGCTTCGCCACCTGCCAGTGAGATCGAGGTAACCCCTTTTCCTCTTCATTGGTTTACGTTCTCGACCCGAGGCGAGTGGTTTCTCCCGCCAGAGCCCGGGGTCCACACCGAGTCGTGTCCCTATGACCCAGCAGCATTTCCCGTCGGCCTCCAGCGTGAGGGCTGGAGAGACGGGGCGAGGCAGGCCAGCCTGATACCCCCTGATACCCCCAGAAGACCGCTGCAGGTGCCACGCACTAACCGGTCCCTTAGCCCTCGGTCCCCTTTGGTGCAGTCTGTGTCTGCCAGCCCTTGCATGTGGACTGGGCTAAGCGCTGGAGACATGGAGGCGAAGGAACCACTCCCTGCCTCGCCTTGGGGGACCCCCAGGGGCCACTGCAGGGGACAGCTGTGCCCAGAAACCGTTGCCACCCTCGAGGACATGAGGAAGTCCTAGGTGGGGTGGTTGGTTCCATCCCGGCCGAGGTGGAAGAACTGCGTCTCGAGGAAGGCGAGTCCCGAGTCTCTGCAGCCTTCCTCCGGCTCTGGAATTCAGTTCCTTACAGATACGCCCAGGAAACCTGGACAAGCAGGACCGTACACAGCCAAGAGGCTTCCGAGGGGTCTGCGGTGTGCACACAAGCCAATGTCTGCTCGGAGCCCCCGAGTCAGGCAGCTGACAGCCCAGTGACAAGTGAGCCCCTCGGCCCCCAGAGCCCTCACTGCGGTGGACTCTGTGCTAGGAGAACACGGGCCAAGACGCCGCCCGTGCTGGGGGGCCCGCGGCCCAACAGAGGGACCGGAAGGGACAGGGGGCAGCTGTGGGTGCAAACCGGGCCCAGCGCAGGGACAGGCTTCACTGAACAGAGGAAGACGTTTGCTTCCAGAACACTCCAAGGAAGAGGCTCCACGACGCACAGTCCTCGGACGAAGACAAGACAGACAGAGCATCCCCCGTGGCACAAGTACGGGGACAAAGGCGGGAAAGAGGCGTTCCAGGAGGCACAGCAGAATCAGGCCCGAGCTGGGGCGTGGAATGACGCCTGGTATCACCGTAGTGCAGCTCAGCGAGCCCGAATCCGAACGTCCCGTGGGCCCTGCACTGCCAGGCGGCGTGTGGCTGTCCTGCCCCGTATGCACGAGCAAACGGAGGCTTCCCTGGCCCAGCGGGGGCTTGAACACGGGGGTGTCTGATGGCAGAGTCTGCCTGCGGAGGGACCGTGCGTGGTGGGGACGTGGGGTGGGATGGGGACCCGGGAGGCCCACGGGAATGGTGTCGCCTGGAAGGGGAGCGCGAACCCATCACGGCAGCAGGACAGAAAATGCTCCCGAGTGAGACCAGAGACGAGGAGAACACGGACCTCAGTGCCACTGTCGTCACACGCGTGCAGGGGCCAAAGGTCCTGGGCTGGAGCGGCAGCAGCCGGAAAGGAGAGGGCAGACAGACACCCACGAAGAAAACATCGCAGAGACGGACTCGGCGGGGCCCGGCCGGCGATCGGACGCGGTGCAAGAGTCCTCTGTCCCCAGCTCCCCTCCCAGATTTACGAGCAAGGGTCAGTGAGTTTCCTGAAACTTTTCTTTGCTGGGAGGCATGAATCCTGGACCTTCATGTCCCTCTTGGACCTTCGTTAGTATGTCTGTTACGGTCCAAAAATTTGGAGCCAGAAGTGGGAGCACGGACAGAGGCCAAACTGTCCTTTGGAGAGAGTCCGGCCCGCTCACCCGGCGCCCCCCGCGTCCCCCAGGGGCTGACTCGGCGTGTGCTGCAGGGTTAAGTGCGTAAACACAGCCCTCTCCTCCTCCTCCTCCTTGCACGCCTTGAACCCCTGCCTGTGTTTCTTCCGAATCAGCCTCAGGGGTTCAGAAAAGAATAAAAAAATGTGAGGACACAGCCCTGCGCTGTGGAGGCGTGTGCGCTCAGAGACCTGGGGGCCTGGCTGCTGGCACTTGCTGTGGCCCCTGACACACAGTAGGACCTCAGGGAGCAGATGAAAGAGTGGGCAGCTCTCGGTAGCACACACGTGAACGGGGCGTCGGGGCAGTGTGATTCATGCTGCTTTGTCCAGAAGTCTTGGCCTGAAAAGCTCCACTCTGAGCACCTGAAGAAGGAAAAAAACCGACAAGCTGACTTCTCACAGTGGGAGACTCCCAGCAGCACCGCCAAAACCCCCGAGGCCCCATACCTTTCTGGCTTTGCAACAACTCCCCAGGGAAGCAGATTGCCAAAGAGCTGGGAGCCTCCTCGTACTTGGCCGGTGTCCCCCGATCGCTTGGCTGGCTTCGCAGGCCCCGCACACGTGTTGGTGGGCTCCATGGGTAGGTCGTGTGCCTGCAAGTTCGCTGTGTGACTGAGGGGTGCTGGCATTTCTTTCCGGGGTAGCATCTGCTCTGCGGTCTGTGATGTACGATCTCCACTCCCCCCTGCCTTGGCTTTGAACTGAACTGCTGTGTTAGGCAACCCCGGTACCCACCGCGGGACAAGCCGGGACCTGAGTCTTCATTAGTGTTACAACACTGGCATTTGATCCCAGGCTAACCAACCAGTAAGGCCAGTATTCAAACTGCAGGGCGACGATAACCACCATGACCCAAATGAGAGTGCCTGTGCCATTGGCATGATGTCCAAGGGCAAGCGTGGCCCTGGAGAGATCTAGCCCCCCGGGTCACCGCAGGTTGCAACAGGAGAGGGACTGGAGGGAAGCTAAATCAGAGATGTTGCATTCGATAGGAACCCCGAATTTACCCAGCAGGAGCCGAAATAGAGAACTGACCGGACAGCACACTTTCCCTGAGTGAAGAAAAAAGTCAGTCTGATTGTTTGGGATAAAAGTCCCCCTTAGAAATTAAAGTGCCCTTTGAGCTAACAGCTCTGATTTATAAATGAATGTCGGACCCTCTGTTTCGTTTTGAGTTGAGCAAAATGGAGCTACCACACCGACGCGGGTTTCTGCCCCGATTTCTACACCGTGTAAGGCCCGGGCGTGACGACGCCATTGTACGACACGAATCGGAAAGGTCCCGTTCAAAACGTGCTGTTGCTCAAGGAACGCTCCTAGAAAAGAAGGCTACGTTTTCTGTTTTGTTGTCCTCTGAAAAAGCAGCAGTGTCTACAGCACGCTGGTCCCTCTCTTCCTTGGGGTCGGGACAAGGGACCACACGGTTCGTGTCTGCTCACTATTTCTATTGATGTAAGCTCCTACCTGGGATTCATACAAACAGTGCTCTTCCGAAGCCCAGGGAGCGAGTCGTGGACAACGCATGAGCCGGCCAGATGTCCGTCACCCCACCGTCCCTCCTCAGCAGTGTTATCTTATTGCACCTAGAGTCTCTCGTGGACACACAAACGAGATCTTTGGGGGAGGGGGGCTGAGGAGTGGGGAGGCAGATGAGGAGGGGGGAGGGGCCGTGTATTTGGACAAGGTGTGTATCAATGAGCAAATTCGACCCCAAGGTCTCTGATACCCCCATCTGAAATAGAGCACGAGCTCAGACAGAGACGTCATGTGGTACTGACGCAGTGCTTCCTGAGAATCGTCTCCTTCTCCTAAGAAGCACAATAATGTGGTGAAAGAGGACAGTTCCTCCATGACTGCCATCTGTCACCTGCCTGCACTCTTATTTCTGCACCATCAAGAAGTCAGAGAGAAAGAGGCGGCCTCCCTGGGGTCAGGCCATAGCACGGCCTCCCCCAGGTCAGTCTCGGCCAGTCCTTCACAACCCCTGTAATTTGTTAGTGAAATAAATCTGCCTCTCAGGGTTCCCTGGAGGCTTTATGATTTCTACTTTCTCATCCGGAAACAGATTCTGATAAAGCAAGATTATGGATAACGACGGCATCCCGGACACAAGGCGGAGGCCCACGCGTCTTAACGATGTACGTTTGCTGAAACCGGAAATCAGAGGCCTGGAGTCACGCGGAAGAAACCTGCTAAGATCTTCAGATCGCAGGGAGGATCTAGATCTAAAGCAGGGCGAGGGGGAGAGGGATAAGCTAAGCCTTGCTTACCCTTCATGAAGAAAGGCATCTCACGCCTTGTGCATCTCAAGTCTGCCCCCCTGAGAATAAGTTTGCATGTGAAGCTTTTACTTCCTAAAATGACAAGATGACCAGACTCCGGTTAGAGGGCAAAGTCCTAAGCCTCTTGTGTGTCCCAGGCCTCGGTTACCGGTGTCAGTGGTTTCCCTCAGAGCGCCAAGGAAACGAGCTCTCCACGTGGGGTGGGAGTCCCCCAGTAACGTAAAGATGTTACTGGCACCTGGGTGAGGGGTATACCAGAACCCTGCCTTGTTGCTTTATTAGCTTCTCTCAAAAAAGTCTTCAAAACAAAGTTTTTATTTTTTACAAAATGAGGGTGGGGCTGGGAGGTGGGAAGGAGGTACTGGGAGCTATAGGAGTTAAGAAAGCGGGTTCAAAACTGTGGTCTGAAACGGCAGGGAAGAACCAGAGGAAGCCCCGCCTGCGACGTGCAGAGGACCTGCCCTTCTGGTGACACAGACGAACAATCACTAGATGGTTATCTCTGGAGAACAGAGAGTTCCCGGCACCTCTGCTGGGCAAGGGAGACTTCGATCCTTTGCACAGAGCAGAGCATCTCCCCAGCTGCCACAAGGTGTCCTCTCCAAAGGTCGTTTCGTTCCAGCACCGGGAACTTCCCCGAACTCTTTCTCTGCATGTGTACGCCGTTCTTCCATTAAGTCACTCCCTTCCATCAGCCCACGTAGCTTGGGTGTGCAACCCAACACCAGAAGTTACAGCGAGCAGAGATATGTGGCACCGATACACGGGTCTCTTCTCCGTGCGCCTGTGTTCTGGTCTGTTATTGAAATTATAAGGCTTACTGGGGAGATGACAGAGAGGCTACAGGCGCTGACGGCAGTTCTATGGGCCCTGTTCAAACAAAGTTAGTGTGGCTCTGCGCAAGCCAAGATTAAGTGTGATTGAGTGCTTCTGTATGAGGAAAAACCCAGACCGAAAAGTAGAAAGCTCTTAGTCCTTTGCCAACCTTCTTAAAATAACTACCATTGTGCTGGATTAAAAGGCATTTGCTGAAGATTTGGTGAAGAATTAAGCTTATTTGTTATTCTTTTAAAACAGGAAGGAGGATAAAAGAAAAGCTGTTAGTCAACACGGCCTTAGAAGATGACACTTTCAAGATAGCAGAGGATCTGGGTCAGGGGGGACCTTTGGGGAACCTGCTCTTGATTGGCAGCTCTCCACGATCTCAGCTGCCAAGGTCAGGCTTCTGCTCCATCGCCAAGTCAGGGGACTCATCAGACTTAGTCACTGAGAAGTGACATGTGCCAGCGTCCTGTGGATGAGTGGCATCATCCCCCCACCGGCTCCACCACCACAAATTCAACTGTGACTTCACCAGGACAAATATTGGGGACCAGAAAGAGAAAAGTCACATCTGGCAGGCAGAGACAAAGGGACCCCCGAGGATCGCGAAGTGCCCTTGTTTGCTTTGATGGTGCATGTGTTGGTTTTTCTTTCATACCTCCGTAATGAAACAAAACGAAAGGATTCCCGGACATTCCCCATAGAAGAGCCCCTGGACCCCGAACCGAGCATCCGTGGTGGGGACAGCAGCCTAGGGACAGCCATCTATCTACTCAGGCACCAGCCGAAGCTCCTACTGTGAGAGAAGCCCAAGTCCTGGGGACCCTCTACAGAGGTTCCTTGAAACCGACAGGACAAGGAGGCAAGGACACAACTCCACTTCTGTCCGTTAATTCTGCCCCTCACATCGGCTGGGAGCATTCTCCTCAAATACCAGAAAGATTTCATTCCGACACCGTGCATCTCTGTGATTTCAATCAGCTCTGTCTGTCAAAATGGTTCCGGAATGGACATCACTCTTAAACAGTAGTTCTCAAAACAGGGCGCGTTTGCCCCCCTGCCCCAGGAGATGTGGGGCCGTGTCTGGAAACATTTTCTGGTTGTCACAACTGCTACTAGCCTCCAGTGGATGGAACCCGGGGATCAGCTCCTACAGTGCTCTTAATTCCCTGTTCCTGCAAAGCACAACGGCCCTCCTCCACCAGGAAGCCCACAGGGCAGTTTTGTCGAGGTTGAGCAACTCTGCCCTAAGGACGGAATGGAAATGAAAGCTTCTACTTTTTTCCATAAAAGAGTTTTTATTTTTTCTATTTGTGACCACATGAATGCACCTTGAGATTATCAAGCTAAGTGAAAAAAGTCAGACAGAAAAAGTCAAGAACCATAGGATTTCACTCCTATGTGGAATATAAAACTGAAAGCAACAAAGAAACAAGACAAACAACGAAAACTCATGGACACAGACAACAGTTTAGTGGTTACAAGAGGGTAAGGGGGAGGGGGTGGGAGAGGAGGGAGGGGGTCACACACATGGTGACGGAAGGAGAGCTGACTTTGGGTGGGGACCACACAGTGCAACACACAGACGATGCATCATAGAACTGTGTACCTGAAACCTATATAATTTTACTAACCAATGTCACCCCAACAAATTTAATTTAAAACATTTTTTAAATGACAGAGAAGACATTGATATGGCTGGTATGGCTAAAAATCACTGTTTAAGTTTAATGGCCTCATTTCATAATTTAGAAAACTGACAATCAAAAAAAGTTTGTTTTTTTTTTTTACATTTCTAAAAATCCACAAGAGACTCTCCCCGTGTTCAAACGCCTCTGTTTTTGTCATCCTACCCTCACCAGCTGCTCAAAGTGACCAGCAAATGATGGCTGATGGCAGAAAGCACATATTGTGAATATCTGTCATAACTTGTTTCTCCAGGTACTTCCATCGATGAACCCATGGGCAAACGCACGTGTCCATGGCTGTGCGTGCTGTGGAGGAGACGTAGGAGGTGGAGGCAGCCACTCGAGTCAAATGGAGAGAGGACACACTCATGGAAAACTAGATGCGACACAGAGGACATCACTGAGGAAACCGAACAAAGCATACGTTTCGCTCAGTGTTAACACTGGCAAGTTCATGTTTAGGTTGTATGAAACCATTTTAAGGAAATGAAATGTTTAAGGACAAGTAACAGGTTTAGTGACTGTCGATTCATTTGCATGTGGGCAGGGGAGGGTCGGTATTAAACCAGCGAATGCTGTCAGCGTTATTTATCATTTTCAGATTCAATAAATGGGTGTCTTTTTTCCTTCAAAGCCAGTAGAGGGCCACTGAGAGATTGAACTGGCCCCACATTACAAAGCGGCTGTCCCAGAGCAAAACTCCGAAAAGGGATTTACCCCACTTAGTTAAATCGACAGAAGCCATTCTTCACAAAACCCAAAATGTGCAATTACACTAGAGAGTAGTATAGGAGTAGGTGACAAAAGGAAAGTCTTTTTAAGTGGACACACAGACCCTCTTTTTCTCAATTTAGCTCAAAAATGAAAAACAAAAAAAACACATGGAATTGTCTGAATTTAAAATAGTGAAAGAAATCAAAACTGGAAATGAGATGAACAGCGATAAATCCACCTGAGTGGCAGAGACGCTCCCATGGCCTAACCCCCCCGCCCACGCGCCGAGTGGGACGGTCCCACGTCCCGACACCCCGCTACGCGCCGAGTGGGACGGTCCACGTCCCAACACACCCCCACGCGCCGAGTGGGACGGTCCACGTCCCGACACACCCCCACGCGCTGAGTGGGACGGTCCACGTCCCGACACACACCCCCCACGCTCTGAGTGGGACGGTCCACATCTCGACACCCCCCCACGCGCCGAGTGGGACGGTCCCAAGTCCCGACACACCCCCACGCACTGAGTGGGACGGCCCCACGTCCCGACACACCCCCCACGCACCGAGTGGGAGGGCCCACGGTCTGACACACACCCCCACATGGTGAGTGGGTCGGCACTCAGGAGCTCGTGTCCCACGCCTTGTCCACCACAGGACTAAGCCCAGGCCCCGTGACGTCTGTCCACGGTCAGAGGCAGGAGGTCTCGGCGGGCAGAAGCTTCAGTCAGGCGAGCTGGAGCCGCCCACGCCCTCGGAAACGCGTGTGACCCACGAGGCCCAGCCAGGCTGCAGGAGAGAAGCTGGGGACCCGCAGATGGCACGTAGTAGGCCTGCAGGAGAGAGGTGATCGTGGCTCCTCCTCCTCTGCGCCCACGGTCAAGTGGAAGCCAGAAACCAAGTCCAAGGAGCTCTAAGAGCCATGACCAGGGTTGGACTCATGAAAGGGCTTTTCCGGTCGGCCACCCCGGTGTCTTGAGTCCACCGCAGATCTGCGGCGGGAGAGCCTTCACCTGAGGCTGGCACACCGTCCCTGTGCCTCCCTAACTGTCCCCAGTTGCTCAAACTGGGAGCGTCAGCCCTCCACGTTGCAGCCCTGCCAGAGGGGCCTCTGAGCGCCGCCTGGCACGGGGTCGCTTCTTGTTTGCGTGCTGAGACCCTACTTGACAACAGGCGCGACACCAAACACTTTTGGCAGCAGCACTCTGCCATGGCCATGGCCGGGCCGGCTTGGAAAGGGAGGGGCCGCCAAAGGAGCAGGACATCTGGTATACCATGCATCGATCTGCGTGCTCCCCAGACAACAGCAGCCTTGCAAGGGAGACGGCTGTCACAGAGGTGGGGACCTCGAATGTGTCAACTTCAACAGACCATGTCTCAGGAGGGAGCAAACACAAGTAAGAGTAGTTGAGTTTGTGTGTCTGTGTGTGTGTATTTTAATTAGAGGTGTATATTTGGAGAACTAGAAGGCATTCAATTGTGACTTTAAAATGAAGCAAAACTAAGTACACACATTTGTGTGTATGTATTTGTGTACATATAGGTATATATAAAGTCCTTTTTACAGTTTGACAACTGCCCAAGTAACAAAAAATGGCAGGTTTTGATATTGTTAAGGTGATAGTACAGCCCCCTGACTTCTAAGACTACAGCAGGAGTTGGACAGCAATACAATGAACACGTCATGACCCCAAGGGTATCCTAGACCCTCTGGAACTCCGAAGATTCCCTGTCTTTGCAGATGTGGGCTAGGAACAGTTCATGGAAAAACTGGACCTTAGCTGAGTTTTAAAAATTCACAGCAAAAAGGGAGTTTCTCACTGTTTTTGTTTTTATTTTTGTTTTTGTTTATTGTCTGGGTGATCTGAAAAGCCACCAACATTTCTGTCCTTCAACAGAGAGTTTGGCAAAGCGTTTGGCCTCGGGACTTCCCATAGGTGTCTCCTCTACTATACCACCTCCTGCCACTGCAGCCCTCTCAGTGGCCTGGCTGCCTGGATTTGGCGTGGTTTTGTTGGGGGGGATTGTTTGTTTGTTGTTTTGTTTTCTTTTTGGCCACGGGAGTGCATTTGCACTGTTGATGCTCCTTTCTGGTCAATTTGGATAGCATTTCTGCAAAAGTCACCCATTCCGTGGATGGAGCACCGGCCGTGCCTTCCTAACAATGTCTTTGATGACGACAACTTGCCACTTACCGAAGTGTGATATCACTACATCAGTTAATATGCACAAAGAGAGAAATGCTGTGACCCACATAGACAGATATATGAACCTTGATCTCCTGAAGTTGAACCTCTAACCCCCAAAGCCAACCAGCTCCAAACCCAGACAACCCTTACCCCTTGGTGAAGGCTGATACCTATTGTAATATTCCTTGTAACATGTCAAAATGTACCATTAGAAAGTGTGCTTCATTTTGTCCCCGAAGGACACCAGGTGAGTAGTCAGCACAGTCAATACTGTTACAGTATAAACTGCACAACCACAGATGCACACGGAGGCACCACAACCTACACGGAAACATCGTCTTAGAGAGAAAAGGCCACCTGACAAGTCTTTGAATACCACCCTTTGTGGAGCCCCAGAGATGGGGCCGACCGTCCCCAGCACACCTGGCAATGATGGAGACCTCACAGTCTCACGGTGTAGCCTAGCCCACACGCCGTGAGAATATTCACCAAGTTATTTCTATTATCAAGCTAAACGAGGCCTCCCTAACAGTTGTCGCTGTTAGTCATGGTTTTAGCCCCTGGGTACACGCAGGGTTCCGGGCTTTCAGGAGAAGTTGTGACCAGTTTCCATGTACTGCTCCACCTGCCACCAGGACATGTCCACAGAGAACGAGGAGTTTCTTTGGATCCCAGTCCTACGAAGAACAAGCTCTTGTTGAAACCTGTAAAAAATTACTCTTCAAAGCGAATCAGAGTCACTTACAACTTAGAAGCAATAGTTTGTTTAGCGATAAGAACAAAGTTGAGTGAGAGCAACAGCATTTAAAAAAAAAAAAGTAGAAAAAAAATAGACTGATTACATATAATCACATATGTCGAACTCTTGCTAGCCTAGATATAATCTTCATATAATGAGTATTGTTACAAGAGATAAAGATAACAGTAATTTTATTTATAAACCATATTCCAGCCAATGTGCTTGGGGCATTGCCTGATCATATACAATGATTAAAGCACTATTAAAAACATCAAACAAATAAAACACAAGCTACTCTTTAGATAGAAAATGAGGCAATGCTAAAAGGATAAGGGACTAATATTAGAAGTACAGAAAAATGACACCAGATATTAGGAAACATCAGAGACTGATCTTTTCTTCGTGATTTTTCCACTCCAGTTGCTCTGAAAGAAATAAAAAAACACTTTTAAATCCTCTTTACCATGTTTTCTAATGTATTTATTTCCCAAGTACTTACTTCCTCTTTAGTTGCCTTTCTAAGATGAAATTTTCTCTCCTTCCTCGATCAAGATCTCAATTTTATGCTCACTCAATCGCATTCATACGACAAATGGGTTTATCTATAAAAAAATCAGTCAAACAACAAAAGAAACGTAAGAGTCATTAAGCCTACATCTCTAATTGATTGGAGTTTCCCTGTGCACCGTGGCTGAATAACCAGTGACATTGAAGAAAGACAACCTGGTCTGTGCCTGAGCAGAAAGCCCGTGCAACTGTCATTTCCAACCTGTTAGCCGTGGTGACATCCTCTCCTTCTGTGTTTTGCTGTAACCACTAACTCCCTCCTCCCTTCGAAAAAGATGAGGATGGTGTGAAAAGCACTGTTGGGTGACCTCGACCACGGCCACTTCCTGCCTCACTTGCCCCCAGCCCCGCCCTCCCCCGTCTTCCTCACGAGCAGAACACTGTTTTTGTTCAAGGATCACGGGGTCACATGCTCGTGGAAAGCGGGCCCCTCCCCAACCCCAGAGAGAACATGTTGAATTTAAGCCATCAGTGTCGATTCCAGTCCCCTTTGCTGCGGGCTCGGTCCCCGATGGGCCACACAGTTCCGGCCAGGAGAGACGTCTGCTAGGAGCTTTGCAGAGAGGTCTTCCTGCCCGGCGTGCCCCGGGCTCGGTGGGCACAGCGATCTGCCGAACCAGGACGGTGCTCTTGGGACTGTGACATGCAGAACACCGGAGTGGGAAGATAGAAAGGCGCAGGGGCCCTGAGGAGCGTATCCAGCCAGATCTGCAACCAGCCTCCGTGGCGTTTCTCGTTCTGGAAGATCATGTTTCCTCCGTGTGTCAATCAGTTTAATGGAGCATTCTCGACCTGGCAGCTAAATGCACCTGCCCGACTCCAGAGCATCTCTTTTCATATCACTGTAGCGAATTACACACCTTTGGCCTCTGTATTTTTAGGAAACACTCTCATACTACTGAAAACACTTGGGATTTTTAAAACCCACTTGAATGTCAGTCACTCAAGTAACATGTCAGGGCCTGATCTCTACCAAGCATATTAATGTACCTCCTATTTTTTAATGTCTATAATTCCCTGTAAGATGCCTCTCATTCCTTTTTATAGATAAAGAGAACCAGAGAGATCAAGCAATATGACTACAGTCACACAGTTTGGAAGTGGTAGAGCCAGAACCTGAAGTCCGGTTTTCTAGATCACAGTCCAGATTTCCTTCTGCTCCACCGAGCTACGTGTACTGAATTCTCAGTCCTGACTACGCTGCTCAATTGACTGTTGACAGTGATTTTAGCCTGCTTTAGGTTACTGTTGACTGTAGAGTCATATTGGAACCTTGGTTGGAATCCTAACGTGAAGTGTTTTGCTCAGTAGGGTCCCCCACTCCCTGCAAACAACAACAACAACAATCTAGTTCAATACCATATTTGAGGAACTGCATGCTTCTATAAGAATTTTGGCTCGATTATTAATGACAAAAGCTGAAAATCTGCTTTACACAGTTGACATGTGTTTCATTAACCAATGATATTTAAAAGCCAACTAAAGAACCAGGAGGTTGTCCAACCAGATTTTTCCCTGCCTGACTGGTGATTTTTAGATGATGTGGTCTTTATCCTCTGGCATAACTCTAGGGAAAAGGAATCGTGATCCCTTTGATAAACAAATCAGTCTGTGCTGTTGAAGAAATAAACATTTATTTTAAATATTTATTTTTAAAAATATTAACATTTCTTACTTGTTGAGCTTTAGTATTTCTTGGTTTGTTGCCTTTGGGATGGCACTAGATTGATGTAAATCATTTATTCATTCAACAGCAAAGACCAATATAATCTGGTTTATATTTTAAAGTCATTTGCCTGTTGTATGGGAATGAATGAGAGAAAAGTTGGGGTATTAGTGCCTTAGTTCAGGCAATATATGTTATTCTTAGATTAGGGTGATCGCAGGACAAAAATGGGGCAATGGATGGATATTTGAGCTGACAGCATTGCTGATGAATTAATGCGAGGAAAGCTGGCATAGTTAAAAAAATGGTAGCAGGTTTGTGAGGGGGAGGGGTACCCAAGTTTTCAACGGAGGTGGAATGAAATGATCGATTTTAAAACAATAATTCTGAGAAGCCTATTACATACGCAAGTGGAAGTACAGAGGGTAGCTGAGGAAGTCTGGGATATGCCGGGAAGGCCACAGTTGGGGATCAAAGGTGATGCTTTGTCCACATAGGAAAGGCCCAAATGAGACCCCCCAAGAAAACGTGCATCTGGGGACAGGACCTAGGAGACCACACAGGGTCGGAGGCTCGGCATGGCACTGACAGCGTCTGGGTGACGCCTGCCGTGGAGGTGCTCCACCCCTCGAACTCTTGGGGTTTCACCTAGTTTTTGGCAATCTGCATTGCTCTGGCCTCCCTCGGGGGGTCTGCAGTCTGCTTCGTTCCCTTCCCTGACCATTCTTTCCTCCGACGTATCCGATGACCTTCAGGCTTGGCTCTCCAGACTTAAATCCATTTCCGAAGAGCCTTTCAACTCAGTCAGTGTGTCGGTTACTTCATCGTTAGGACATACACATTAATGCAATGGCCGAAGTTAAAATAAGTTTTATTTCCTAAACTCGAACTTACTTTTTTATTATCGTTAAATGTATTGGGGTGACAGTGGTTCGTAAAATCATACAGGTTCCACGTGCACAGCTACAGCGCATCACCTATGGGTGCATTGTGTGCTCACCACCCAGAGCCAGTGCTCCCCTGTCACCATGTGTGGGACTCCCCCTCCCCTGTGATAACCACTAAATTATTGTCTGTGTCCACAAGTTTTTATTTCTTTGTTTGTCTTGTTCCTTTGCTGCTTTCAGTTTTATATCTTACATGAGTGAAGCCATTTTTTTTTAAATCTTATTTTCTTTCTGACTAAAGACAATGGTACCAGTACAGGCTAGAGACAAGGAAAACCAGTTGACTACTCCCCAGAATATTCTGGGTGCCTGATATTTCACTGGCACACAATTTGTACTGTAACCTCACATCATTGTGATGATTCAAAATCCTATTCCTGGAACAATCAAGCAGCATTTGGGTAACTTTTTCTAGTGACTTGACCTAACCATCTCACTGAGGTCATTGATTCTGCGTAGACATGGAAATTATGGTTTGATACTAAATCACGGGCTAAGATACTACATTTCACTTTATTAATCAATTAAATACGCCACACATAGCAAACTATTGTTCGCTAAGCCTAGAACTCAGTTCCAAATAAAGTTCTAAACCCGGGAGCCCCAATACTGTAATCCCCCTGCTTCCTACAAGCCCACCTTAAACACCTTCTTTCTAGCCGTGGGCTCCCACCGCTAATAGTAGGTCGTCTGCTTCTAAAGGGTCTTGCCACTGTTTGTTTTTTCTTGCCCTTATCGCAGAGGTGGATGGTACTAGATGTGTTTCTTTTTAGCAAGCATGAGGTAAGCAGAGGTCAACCCAGTGTCAAGCAGAGATGTAGAAAAGCAGATACAGTTACAGTGCAAACCCAGCAGCCCAAAGCAAAAACAAAAGAATTCTTTCAGCGACACTTCCAAACCAATTGAAACCATAGTGATGAGCCGGGGGCCACTTTCTAGACAGAGGTCAAGCCAAAACCTGATGCTAAAGAGCTCCTCTGTACCTAGAGGACAGAGGTCAACAGAGGACCACTTCAGGTCCCCTGTCTCAGACCCAGGTGTGGGTGCCACTCTGGAACCTTCTTCAGCAGGCAAGTAAATGTGGGAGGGGTCGGAAACAACCCCAGGAAAGCCCGAGGTGTCTAGCCGTAATCCTGTGATTCTGCAGCTATTCCCATCCCTACGGTGGCAGAAAGGTCATGTACGTCTCAGAGCTACTGTGCCCTCAAGGCCGGAGAGCGAAGGTCATAGGTGCGTCGCTGTGCATGCCTCTCCGCCGCCGGAAGTCATGAGGTGGCAACTTCCTCACGTTTCTTTCGTCGTCAGTCAGTCTCCAGGGCTTTGCACACAGTCAGAACTCAGGCAATAGTTCTGGAATAAATTCCCTGTCTTATAAATCTAAGTATCTCAATGTTCTTGTATTATCAAAGTACAGTTAGCAAGGTGCCTGGACCCAAAAGCACCTCTCATCTCATTCTCACTTACCTTCCATTTATTTTATTTTGACTAAAGCTTGTCTCTCTCTCTCTCTCTCTCTCTCCCTCCCTCCCTCCCATGTTTTCACAGGTTGTGAGTCCATTTAATCATCCTTTCCTCCCCCTCAGGCCCCCCCATATGCTCTTTTCTTCCTCCTGCCCACTCACCATCTTTTTCCCTGATGATCCTTCCTGCTCTGTCACATATTTTATTTTGTTATCACTCTCACTGCCTGTCATCATGGTCTTGCGTTTTTGTCTTAGCAAGGAGAGACAAAGGAAGGAAGAAACCTAATGACCCATCAGTCTCGGAACCATACGAGTGCTGTATTGAGTCCTCTGAGAAGCAAGGCAATCCAGCTGTTTCTCAGCGGCTGTTTCCAGTCTCAAGTTTTTACTGGTCTACTGGACTTTAACCACCAAAACCACTGACTTCCCACACTCTCAGAATTTAAGAAACTCCACGTCCATGGATCGAATTACAGCTTCACTAGAGGTGACCGATAGGATTTGTTCTTTGGTTCACTGTGACAAAAAATAGATGAAAATATGTAGGCAAAAGTTAGTATTAACAGAACTATTTTATAAATACATTTTAGAAACCTTTAGAAACTGTAGGTAGTTCACTGTTTGAGTGGAGTCGTACTGGTGCAATTCATAGAGCATTCATGAGATGTGTAACGGTACCTCATTGATTTCCTGGATCATAGGTAATAGATGCAAAGACAAAGTCATGATAGTGTTTTCATCTGAGACTCCTATTTCCCTTTCTAAGGTTTCCTTAAGTGACACCTCAGTCTAAAGAGTTGCCTACAAACCCAGCCCATTGCATGGCACACGTAAAGACAGCCAATAAATGTTGACTAGATAAATGAATCCGAACATCTCATGATTGTAGTGAACAGTAAATACACTAAGAAGTGTCAAAATAAGACCTTGTAAACTATGAAACAATATGCAAATATAATGAATTATTATTAGGGGATACTAAGTGTTCTTCAACATGCTGACTGATCACATGAAGAACTAAGAAGACTCCCAACAGAAAGTCCTATGGAAGTTCCTTGGAGGCAAACATCGATTGCAATTGGGTCCAGAACATGGATTTATTCATTCCTGTAAAAGGCTCATCTGTCTTACCACAGCTTTCCAGACTGTAATATCTATTATACCACCACCAGAGTTAATGACACATACTTTAGGTTTTTGTCACAACACCCTTCCACTGCAAGGACCATGTTTTTTAAGAGAGATAGCATAAAAGGCTTAACTACTATGGGGAAGGGGGGAATCAATAACACAGTGGTTTAAATAACAAAGAGACTTCTGATTCACTCCTGTAATAGCCCAGGGCAGGAAGGCCAACTGTCCTACTGTCCCTGGGCATCCATGGACCCAAGTTCCTTCTACATTGTTTCCCGGCAACTCCAGAGGGGACTGTCTTCATCCTCCCCCGGAGGGGATTGCATGGTCAGAGCTGGTCCTCAGCTTATCAGTGCTCAGTTCAAAGGCGAAGCAGGATGAAGAGCCCATAAGCAGCCTGGTACAGCGTAAACCTGGGTGCTACTCATCACTCGCCGTTCTGTTCTACTCGCCAGAGCTTAGTAACATGACCCTAGGTGGCACCTCGGATACACAGGTCCTCGCCTGGCAGCCACATCCCATGCACAACTCTATGGCACCACAGATTCTGGTGGAAGATCTAGAAAGTGATGTGAAAAATATGGTACTTGAGGTAGGCATTTAGGGGGTAGCTAAGGAAACAGTAGAAAGTCTAGAAAGAGTCATAATCAAAAACGGTAAACTCCTAGGTCCCTTCCTTGCTGTTACCAAGGATCCTGTTTCTTACCTTAATCCATGCATTCTTTTAAAACAAAGTCTAGAGAAGAATAGTAGAGCATTTTTCCTTTAAAAAAGAATCATATTGTACACCTTTAAAATAATGTCTAAAACCTCTATACTAATGTATAAAGTAATAATGTGCACAGCATAACAATTTCCCCTCAGAATAATCAGGGATATAAGAACATGTCTGTGGACAAACTTTATCAGTAGTTAGTGTTGATAGAGTTAATTGATAGAAAGAAACTCATAGTAATTTTTCATTGTGACAACTTCTAAATACCTTATTGCTGAATATCACTATGGTCACCTTCGAAGCACTCCCCTTGGGAAGCTATGCACCAATGCTAGCGCCTAGTTGACCCTTCAAAGCAATTTTGGAACTCTTTTTCTGGAACATCCATCAGAGCTGCCATTGGACCCAAAATCTGACAATTAAGTTTGTGAACTTGCCACCATGCACTTACGTTGGCAGCCCTGTACAAACACCTTGGACCGATATTTAGCAATGAGGTATGCAGCACTTTTTCTAGGATGAGTTGGTGCAATTAATTCTCCGACCTTGTAAGCCCAAAGAAAGGAGTCTTGAAAATTTTATCGTTCATTTGTTTATACAAAAAGTGTTAACTGAGCACCTATTATGGGGGGGGTTGTCTAATTCCTGCCCTCCAAAAGCTTCGGTCATTAATTCCTTTATTCATGTATTCATTCAACAGTTATTTTATGCTACCCTCAAACTTTTCTGAGGGATATGACCAATTTTTATGTATTTGGCGTTTCCAATGGGAATAACTTTCTTAAAATCTTGGAAGCGTGACTTAAAGAACAAGTTAGCAACAATATATGTGCACTAGACTTCCTGCGGTGATCACTTCGCAGTATATTACAAATACTGGATTATCATGCTGTACACCTGAAACTAATATAATATTATATGTCAATTCTATCTCAAAATTTAAAAAAAAAACAAACAAACAAAAAAAACTTGGGTGAGTCCTCAAGTAAATGTCTGTTTACCTCTAACTTAGCTCTGCATCTCATCCCCTTTAAAAACCATCTCTTATAGGAAAACCAAGAAGATGGAATAGTTAACCCAGTTATTACTGTGAAAGCAGAGATAAGGAACACCCTTGCTTGCGTTAGGAAACAAATGCGGGTAGGCAACCCCCTCTGAAGGCCAAGGTGCTCTTCAAGCAGAATTTAGCGGCACCCCCCACCCCACCCTATGGCTCCAGCCAGCCTGTTTGGGCGGAAGGATTCTGCTTGTCATCTCAGCCTCTCCGGGAGAGACAAAGTCTTCACTTACAGGAGCCGTAGCTGGCATTCACGTGCAGGGCTGCAGAACAAACACAACATGGCGCGGGGACAGAAGGCAGGAGAAACAAAGCTCCCATATGATCTCCCACCACAAAAGACTGCATGGTCCCACCTAGCTTCCTAGCTTCCAGAAGCAAACACACGCCCTGCTCTAACACCGGGAGTGGGGGCAGATCCTGGATTTAGATCCAAGATCTAACCTGATATAGCCTTGAGGGAAGCTTAGAGAAGTACCTGGTGGGCTGATAAATTGTTGACACTGTTACTACTCACTGTGCTGTTGATTAAGCAAGCAGTATTTATTTACTACAGCCGCTTCTAGCATAAATAGTTAAAAAAAAAAAAAAACGAAATCGCCCAGTCGGTTCGTTGCCACTCTCCTGGTTAGGGGTGGGGCTCTGAGCTCCAAATTAACGCGTGCCACACGGACAGCTAAAAATCAACGCAGAGGAAACAGGGCTCACACAGCCGCGATTCCTGAAGATAGCGCGGTAGTCTGATGCCTCCCTCAAGTCCTGCAGAGCCAACTTCTGGGTGCTGAGAGAGCACACAGACGCCATCTATTCCAAGCCCTCCTGTTACAAAGAAGCACAAGGAACCCCGAGGAAAACTGAACACCCAAGGCCCCACAGCTCGTGAGGGTGCAGCTGGCTTTCCTGGCCCTGTCCTGGGAGCTAAGTGGCCACGGCCTGCGTTTAAGATCAGGATGGGACTCTTAACACCTACACGGGCTGTCTGGGAAATAATCCAGCCGTGCATGCCTCTGTTTCTCCTATGACATGGCCAGAGAGTTTCCGGACAGCCCTCTTATATTCCAGAGTTAAGTAGAGAGATGATGCAACACGACATTTGCAATTGGGACCAGAAATCCTAGGTCACCAAAACTGGAGCGTATGCTCTGCTCCCCAGTGAGTCAGAGCCCAGCCAGGAACACAGATGCCCTCGGGGAGGCGCCTGGCCTCGGATGCACACACTCAGTTCCAGGCGCAGCCCCGTGTCCCTCGTCCTGAAGCACACCCTGATCCTGTTCTAGTTCCCCGGCCGTGCCTCCTCCCAGAACTCACCTGGGTACAGCGCCCGCTCCCCAGCCTTGGTCCCAGGCCCGCGGTCCCCAGCCTTTCTCCAGGTGTGCGCCCCTTTTAAACCCATTTCCATAAAGCGTGCCCCTTGTCTTTAAAGCTCTTTGAAAATACCGACACTTTTGCTTAGTGACTCTCTTATTGTAAAATAGTGGAAGTGAGGTCACAAGTTAGGAAAGAAAAATTACGATACTAAAAGGACAAACCGCAGATTTAATTTTACAGTGTTCGCAACACAGTTAAATATTGATGAAGATGATCAAGTATTTGAACATTAAATTAAAAAGCTACTTGAAAAGCATCACCGTTAAAGACAATGTACTTATTTTTACTCAGTCAACACCTAAACTGATCAAACAGTCTAGCCATGGATGTATTTACATGTTTGGGGAAGTTCTAGAAATGTCGCAGGAGGATTGTTCTGAAACTGCATAATGATTGGTAGAAGAGCGGCTTGGGGGCGGGTCCACAGCGCCCTCACCAATCATCACTCGCAAACGTGGTCTAATTTTGATGTGCCTCCACCAGTGGCGAGTCAAACTTAACATTGATTGTTCCGTAATTAATGTTTTGCTTTTTTTTTTTTACTTTATTTTTTTTGCCATTAGTGATTAATTTTCATGTACCCCTGAACAAGCCCACCAGGTACCCCTGGGGGTACACGTAACACTGCTTGAGAACCGATGTTCTAGACCTTTCCGGAGGAAAAAAGGCGCTTCCTTGTGTCTGTGATGCTCATTCTTGGGCACATTGGCCCCAAGAAACTGGATTTAAAAAGCTAATGACAGCCGGAAGGCTGTTGTTCTGCATCTGTACACTGTGCCCGTCACGTCGGAGCGCTGGACCCGCAGGGAGCGATGATTCCATTATAACGGCTGCGACACTTTGCAGCGTCGCCACCTGGTCCACGCACAGGACGAATAGGTCACTGGCCATCTGAACACCTCTGTGTCTTCCACGAGGGGAACCTCCTTCTACGGTCTACGTCTTTATTTCCAGAGTAAAGGTCACATTGATGCAGAAAACTTGAGTAAAAATTGGATATTCCTTTTAGGCATACCTAGTTTTAAAGAAATGAATTAATTTTACAAAGAAGAAGAAAAAGAGAAAGAATTAAAGCATTTTGGACCCATTACCACATTATCTTAGCAGGTGGTGTCCAATGCGTGTTCCCCTGTGTTTCTCAGGCAACAAATGATTTTGTGTAAATTGTGGAACGTACCTATTATACACCTATGGAATCAATTCCACGGAGGATCAGTACAAACTCTGTAAATATTCATTGGTGGGGGGTGAGTCAAAAATCTCACTGGTTCAGCAATTCCCCAAGGGTGTTCCAAGGAGCATTCATTATGAGGACAAGAGAGGGTTTCCATAGACAAATAATTTGGGTAAATACTGGATTAAATAAAATTGGCAGGTTTCTTAACTCTTCTCGGAGCCTTTATTATGTTAATGTCATTAATGTCATTATGAATCACCACCAGGTGGATCAATACACACTATTTCCCCACCATAGCTGGGCATGGCTTTCTTCTTTCAGGGATTATCTCATGGGATGAATGCTCTTCAGATTAATATTAATACTGATAATGATAGCCATGTTTGGATCCTTACTCTGTACCGGGCACTGTACTAAGGCTCCCCTTCCAATGACCCAAGGTCATCGATCCAACATGGCCCCCTTTGATAGAGAAGTGAAATAGCAAGTCCGAAGTCTCCACAGCTGAGAAGCTGCCACACCAGGATTCAAATCATTCTGACTCAAGCCCTGCTCTTAATCACCGTGCTACATGAGGAAGGTAGTCCCTGCCCTTGCCAATTCTTGCTGAACTTGGATGAGAACTCGAGGAAGAGAGGGAGAGAGAGGAGTGGAGGTCGGGGAGGGGAGCACCATTTGTAAGGTTAGGACAGAGTAATGCAACAAATCATTGCTGTTATTTTGCGGGAGCAAACACCCGGCCCAAACACCTCCTTCCCCATCGGCAGCCCAGGAAGCCCAAGGGTTCTCTGGTGTCGACAGGTGTATACCCGGTTACTCTTTCTCCAGCGTGGTGCAGAGGAAAGTCAGAGGGTTGTTTTATTTGGTGCAAATATCTCGCATTGCCAAGGTGACCAGGGTGACATCCCAGCCACAAAACCAGTACAAACCACAGGTAGCCAAGGGAAACGAAGGCAGTTTAAAAGATAAATTTCAAAGTGAAACTAAAACTGTGAAAAATACACTGGGGCAGTGCGGGGGCAGGGTGAGTAGGCTCTATCATAGATTTTAAAAACAAAAAAAAAAAGGTCATAAAAAAAGTTTTTAACTTTAAATGGAGCAAACGCTTTTCTCTAGGGCTCCTATTCCTATAGGCCCAGTCCCTCCAGTACGAACCCACCCATGAAACTGCCCACCGAAAGGGGGTTGGGGTGGGGTGGGCAGTGGGGGTGGGGGACTGCCTGGTAGGAGTTAATTAAGCTTCCTGAAGGGACAAACTGAAACCAAACGACCTTCCCGTCTCTGGGAAGGAATCTGACTCCAGCAGGCCGTGGTGGGGGTGGGGGTGGGGTGGGGGTGGGGTGGTGTAGAAGAGGGAGCCGCCTTCTTTGGCATGTTACTATCACGGGGGTTTCTTCAAAGCTTTGGAAGTTTCCTCAGGAATATTCAAAAATTTAAAAATAGGGAGAGCTTCCCCAATCACATTTTTCCCCCAAACGGTCAGGATTTCCGGCCCAGATAATAAATTGTGTTAGGATGTCCTTCCATGGACAGGGACAGGCCAGGAGAGAGGGGCCCACCCAAGGCCAAGGTGCAGAGGATCACTGAGAACAGCCGCCTCACGCCCTCTCCCCGCCCTGCCCCCCACCAGCCCCTTTATGACGTTTGATGGAGTGCAGCCACCCCCCACCCCCCACCAGCCAAGGAAGCCCGGAGAAGTTGTAACCGGGCCAAGGGTCATCTGTCATAGGAGCAGTGTATCTAAAAGGGAGTCTCTGATTTTATGGGGGAAAACCCATTTCAGCTCCCATGACCTCTATCCAACTGTGGAGAGACCAGAGAAACACCAACACTCTTAGCCACCATGGTCCAAGAGATGCCCCGTCCCCCCGGGGCCACGGGCGGTGAGCCCACCATGGCTAGTGAATGCCCGCTTGCTGGCTGGCTGAACTGGACAGCCTCAGGGTGGGGGGAGGTTCTAGAAAAACCGTGGATGCACCCCTCTCTGAACTCATCTCCATTGCAGAGCCAATCTGATGGGGGTCCAGGGTGTCTCCATTCAAATCAGAAATGACACCCATCTTGAACGAGGAGGCCTCAACTTCCAATGTGTTAAACTATTAAGTTATAGGCCTCCAGAAAAGTCACTCAAGTTGTAATAGCATCACGACGACAGTGGCCTATTCCGGACCTATATACCTCAGCTTTTGCTACGACAGGATCGGAGAGAGTGAAGTGTCGTCACAGTGACGCGGGGACTCAGCTGGTTAGCAGGTTCGTCTCCTACTGCACTCAACTGGTAGACACGGTCCTCGGGGCCAGGAGACAGAAAGGTAACCCCACCCCCAGCCTCTCCTTGCAGAAATTCACAAGAGGATGCCTTCGTGAAAATGGGGGTTTCAGCATGAGCTAGGCAATTTTTGAAGGTGAGAGATTTTTCCACTCGCGTCTTCATGCATCAAGGCAGCCCGAGCTGAAACCCTAAGAAGATCACAATCTGTCAGAAATGTGTCTGTTCTCTTTCTTTTTGGTGTCTTTCAGACGCCCGATCAAAGAGACGTGAGGGGGAGATGAGAGTGCGGCGCGAAGACTCTAGAAATAGACTCACAAAAACCTTTGGTTGGAACAGCCCAAGTGCAGTCGGTTTCTGAAGTCACCTGGTCCCATTTCCGAATCCCTGAGGTGGTAACGGATGGCCCTGGGCACCGCTGCGCCCCCGGGTGCTGAGAGAACTCGGCAGCTGGCGTCTGTAACACGCTCTGCACGCGCATTCCGGGCGGCGTCGGGGAGGGAAATAAGAAATACTGTTATCGCCGAAGGCCTTCTAATCCCGCCAGCTTCACTGGAGCTCACACACCTCCGTGCTCGCTTCACATCGCTCTCTCCCAGCTCTGAAAGGTTGGCATGGCTGATTCATCTCTCAGACTGAAGGCAGCCAACAGCGTAGGAAAGAAAAGCTTCATGCAAATCCTTCTGTGTTTGCGCACAGGAGGTGCTGCAGAGCGAAGAGACAGCCTACTTCCTGTCCCCGCTGCCACCCGGGCCCGTCTGGTTAGGTGGCTGTAGCTGATCCTCGCTCACACAGAAGTTACGCATTTTCCACTCTGAGTCAGACCCCCAAACGCATCCCCCGAGCCCTGAGGTGTTTGGGAAGGTTTTCCTCGGACGCGCGCATTTTGTCTCCTCTGCTCTGCGAGTCCCCTCAGAAATGACATCCTTCGTGCGCGTCTTGTTGATTTGTATGTATTTGTGTGCTGCTGCTGCTGCATTAAAAATACGATTTCCTCTCCCCTGGTGTAGATGAGCCACAGTGGGTCCGCAGGGAACTGTAAGCACAGATTAAACTTCGGACTTCCCCTTGATTCCGATGTGAGTTTGTCATCTGCATCTCTCCTCCTTAATGTATCCTTAAAATAGCCCCTCTCTTTGAGGAGGTGGAGGGGGACAGTGCACTCATGGGCGGTGCTTTCCGGAAGTTCGGTGTCACCTCTTGGGTTACAAGGGCACTAGGAGGAGACGGGCTCGGCCTTTGCACGACTTCTGTCCACGCCGCAGATGTGCACCTTTGGCCCAGGAGATGAGCACGGCTCCAAAATGGTTTCACAATGTAAGGTGTGGAAACCCCCTTCCTACCGCCGACACTGACCGGATGAACTCTTCGACAGAGCCAGCCACTCAGCGACAACCAGAACACAAGCCAAGCAGAAGGGAACTTGCCGAAGCACCTAATAGAACCCTTGAAGGGAATGGACACGCGCCCCTTCGAGGCCAGCATTGCCGTTGGCACCCCGGTGGGGCCTGGCCTGCTATTCTCTCTAGGAACGCCGGTGACCTCCGTCAGACCCTGTGTGCCCTCTGCTCCCTGCAGACCCCAGTGAGGAGCTCGGCCAGACCTAGAATGAGACCAGCTCCACGGGGGAAATGAGAATGGCGCGGTTAATTGACCTCATTTCACCGTTGACCTTGAACAGAAAGACAAAGGACTAATCACGGCGCTTCTGAAGCAAGCGCTTTTCACCATGCGGGGCGTGACCCTTTGTGGTTACCCCTGTCTGTCACCATAACTCAAGCTCAGACTGGTCCATTCTCAGTTTACCCATCATGCCCCAGAGCTCCGGGAAGCCTCTCATCACCTCGCGGGAGTCGCCCGACGCCTGGCCCTGAGCGTAGACCGCCACTGTCCTCCTGTGTGTGCCACTCGCTCCCGCCATCACTGTGCAGTGGCATGCTCCGTGAGAGGCTGCAGAAGCCCAGAGCCTGCCTCGTCAGGGCTCCAGTCCGGTCCGTTGGGGTCAACAGCTTGGCCTTCCCAGGGAGGGCGGAGGCTCTGTGATTGCTTTTCCTGCTCGGCCGCTAGCACCGTGTCTACGCAGGTCTAGGAGCAGCGTTACGCCACGGGGAGTTGACTCAAATCTGCAGCCAGAATTCCAAGAACACTTCCCCAAACACGATGCATGAAAACGCCTCTTTTTCTTTTTACTCAGAAACTATCACCGGGCCCAGCACGGAGCCCTGGGAAAGAGTCGTGCAGGCCGTCCTGCAGGCACTTGCTAACTACTGTTTAGGCTCTGAGATGCAGGCCTTTGGGAGGGGACTGGAAGGTGGGGGCTGATGACACATTTACATAACAAAAACGTGTTTGTAGTGAGAGATGCCACTCACTCCAAATCCAAAAGGAACCAGAACAGATTGGCCAGGACGAAGGCAGGTTTTCATCTTCCTGTGGCTCTGACATTCAGTGTCTCCAGCCGGTCCCTCTGGAACACCGCAGGGCGTGGAGGGTGCATTGTTAGCTAGGCAAGGTATTTACCTGGAAGCAAAGGCGGAGAGGAGCACAGAAGAGGGACACTGGTCACTGCCCCCAGGGCTGGGGGCCAAAAGGCACAGGTTTTCCTCAGGGGACAGGTGGCGGGGCAGCTCTTTAATTCCTTCAGAGGACACTGGACGTTATCTCCTCCAGTGTCCCCGACAAAGGAGCTCCAGCCCCTGCAAAGTGACCCCTAGCTGCATGCCTCTGTGCACGCTGCTCCCTCCCCTGTCCTTCCTCACCCAGCCTGTCCTGTACACTCCTGCGACACCTCGCACACCCAGGTGACAAAGCACGGGGACCCAAGCCCACACTGTGGACCAATTCTTACTCCCTCCAAAGCCCTTTCTATCAGACTGCCTTGCTGAGAGCCAATTTGTTCATCAGGTTTGGTTCAGAGCAAAAAAATTGAAATACAGTCCGTGGTCTCTGGTCTCCCAGAGTTTATCGAGGACCCGGAGTCATTGTGTCCCCCCTTCAGGCTGCATTCGGCTCCTGGTAGGTCTGAGACCTCACACAGCCCTGACTCGCCCGTGACAATGCGTCGTGCTGCTCTGGGTTCCACTGTCCTTTCCCAAGTAAAAGGAAACAAGAAGGAAGCGGCACACATGCAGCAGTGACTTCCAGGTTGGATCTTTACAAGCCGTTTCTCCCAGGAGTTCACACAACTCAGGACGACGTGGGTCGAGTCAGGACCCGAATTTTAACCCAGCTCCGCAGTTCGCGTGTGACCAGGCGACCTACGTCAGTGTTCTACACCGGCGTCTAAACGCGGGTGAGGATTAACTGCGTGACACGTGTGATTAAATAGCGGGATGCGTAGGAAGGGCTTGGGACATGTGGCATCGCATCAGCCCTCGGCCCGCAGCAGGTGGGCAGCAGAGAGAAGGTAGGAGAGAATGAGAAGGAAAACGGGCCGTAGCTGCCTCTCTGGCGCTCTCGCAAACCCTCTCCCGCTCTCTCTCTCTCTCTCTCTCTCTCTCCCTACACACACACACACGCACATGCACACGTGCACGCGCACACGCACACGCACACACGATCTGAATCTAGACGAACCTCCCCGAGGATGACACTTGAATAGATCCCGGCTTTCCTGAACCCGAGTCCTTGGTTGGTTGAAACCCAGTGTTTGGGGGAAGAGGGTTACGACAGGACAAAGTCGATAAACAGAATTCGGTCCAGATGGCCTTCTGGTGTCCCAGAGATAACTGGACCTTCAGTCCACCCCGAGTAATGTCGGGTGATTCCTCAAACCCCTCATCCAGGTAACTACCCTTTAGACGGGGCGGAGCCCACCCGGGCCGGGCCGTGCTTTGGTGGGGTTTTGCAGATGGAAATGGAGAGCACTTCTCAGATTCCTCATGGGTGCAAAATAGAGAAACTGGTTCTCTCTCCTCTCCACTCCGTTTCCGTGTCCTATAATGGGGGTAGGGGGCCGCCAGTGACTCCCTCCGTGACCACTTCCTGTGTGTCTTGTGACGGCACAAGGATCGTCTCCGTGGGCTCACGGTCTGGGGAGGCTGTGACGCAATCAGATAGTTATCACGGTCCAAAACAAAGGCTGTGGTAGGCATGCATGTAGAGTGCCATGAGGGACCCCAAGTGGGGACAGGAGCCCCTAACTCAAGGCAAGGGAGTCAGGGGGGACCTCCCAGGATGCTGACTCCTGAGAGGAATTTCAGAGCACGAGCAGGAGTGACTCCTGCCAGAGCTGGGGCTGCAAGGGGGAGACATGTTCAAAGAGGAGAGATGGGAACCGGAGGGCCACGTGACCCCCTGGGGAGGAGGACTGCAGGGGTCACCGAGGAGACCAAAGAGGGGGCCGAGGCCCGGCGGCTCACGAGGGCCCTGTTAGGGATTAGTTCCTGAAACATTGAGGCTTTACACAGTGGACCGATAGGGTCAAATTTCAGTCTCGGAAACTACAGTCTCAGAAGGAGGTGGGCGGTGAAGGGTGGTGGGGTCAAGTGGAGATGCCTGCAGGAGAAGGCCTCACTTTTCCTCGAGAATTATGACCACGACGCAGCCCTCGGAGAACAACACAGGTCTGCTCCTAGAGGTCTTTTCTCCCTGCGCTTGACCTGCTTTCGAATGTCGGGGGTTTAGGGGCTTGGAAGTAGCAGGACTTCCTAACCGACCTTCTGAATTCAGGGTCCTAGTGTAGATGAAGGGACAGCTGTGCAGGTGGCAGTTACACAGATGCCTCTGGAACTCGGCAGGAGAATCTATGCTAGAAGGAGAGTCGGGATGCGTCTGCGCCTCGCGGACGCTCACGTGGGAAGCACGTCCCATGAGACCAGCAAGGTTGGGACCTGGGAAACAGCACCAAGTAGGGTTGGTGGGCGGAGGGAGAAGCCACCAGGACCCAGATGGGGCCTCCAGAGAGGAGAGAAGAATACGTCCTAGTGTCACGTGCAGGAGAAGGGTCAAGGGATACCCTGGAGGGAGCACGTCGGATTTAGCAACACAGATGACCGCGAGGAGGGCAGTTCAAGTGGCGGGTGTGGGTGGATGACCTTTACCCTCCTCGTGGCCCGTGACATCTGACTCACAGCTGCTTCAGCTCACAGCTTGCCCGCGGGGGTCAGACGTGGATCCGGAGCCTCTGGGCCTTGACTCAGCAGAGATGAAAGGCAGTCACCAGCGCGGCTGGGAAGGTCAGCACGGTGGGCGCGCACGGGCAGGACACGCACGTGTGGGCGTGTTGCTGGGCGGGCTAAGGAGCTCCCAGAAACACTGACTGACCGTGGCCGTGATCTCCATTACTCACCTACGAAGCTCAGCCAGCGCATTAAAATGTTCCGTGCCGTTAGAATTCCTTAGAATGTCCAAGTGCATCAGCAAATGAGTTTTGAATTCTTTCTCCTTAACGGACTCTGTCAGCACAACCGACATGAAGTGAGGGTCTCTGAGTGCCTTCGTCTCCCGGGGCAGGGGTGGGGGTCCCTCAGGAGAACGTGGCGCTTAAGACCTGCAACCCCGGCGCACTGCGCATGCTCCGCGCCCTGGGGCGCCCCCGACTTCCAGTGCCTTCGCCAGGACAACGCTGGCAGCGCTGCAGGTGTGCGGGCGTGGAGAGGCTGACACTGTCCCTGGGCAGGTGGGCTCTGGGGCTGCTAGGAGTCCTCTCCAAGGCCCAGGGGCTGGGCCTGGTCACCCCTATGTGACACCTGCCAGGCCATGTGGAGGAGCTCCTTAGCGACTGTGACAGCAGCTCCTCTGTCAGTCCTGCTGCCTCCTAAGGAGAGAGGTGTCCCCGGGGGGGCCAGAGCACTCGGGGCCTCAGAGTTCGCCCGCTTGGGGGAAACTTCTGGAAGAACACCCTCCTCCAGCCTCCTGGCTGTGGACAGCACTGACCCGAAGGATACAAGGGCCACCTTTAATCCCAGATGTCATGTTAGGGAAATCCTGCCCCGCTCCTCAGCTGGAGGTGCCCCGAATGGGATGCCTGGAGTCCCGGGGGGTTGGTCAGTGGCTCCGAGGCGTTTGCAGAAACGACGGAGCACGGCCCGGCCTGTAAACAGAGCCCAGAGCAGGACTGCCGGACGGGAAGTGCTGGGACGCAGGGGCAGTGACGTGCCGCGTCGGTTTACGAAAGCCGGAATCAACAGTGCGCGTCCGAGGGGACAATAGGAAACGCGGAGGGTCCGTGTTCGCGGGACCTGCGGAGAAGCCCTGGGCGCTTCCAGCAGCCGCGGAGTCCCCGCCCAACCGGCAGGCATTGTTGTCCCAGACCGGTCCCTGCCAGGCCCTTGGCAGGGCACCACACGCCTCCGGGGTTCCGCCCCGCCAGGCAGACCCCTGCGGTTCTCGACCTTTCCTGCAGTGCACCCAGGGACAAGGCCCTGCGGCCCAGAGCCCTAGCCCCGATCCAGGCGTCCGGCGCGCAGAACCCGAACGCCGAAGGGACGTCAACGGGGCCACCGAGCTCCCTTAACCGTGCGGCGCCGGGCTCATACATGGCAACAGCGATGTGGTCATTGCAGGGGACAAGACGAGAAGAAAGTGGCAACGCACGCTGTGACAACAGGCCCCCGATGAGTCATTATGCCGCGTTTTTTCTTGTAGTGAAAGCTGGGGAATGCCGGCGGGGACTTGCAGTTTAATTAGGTGTGCGTCAGAGCCGGCCCCCCGGCCCCCCCGGCCCCCAAAAGAACAGGGTGATAAACCCTTTGAACTGCATCTAAGGGCCGGTCCTGTTTACTCGGAGGAAGGAAACTGTCAGGGCTGTTTGCTCACGGTGAGCCCACCACAATGTGTCTGATGGATGGCGGGGCGAGGGGGAGAGGGGCCGCTTCACGTGCAGGCGGCAGGGCCTCCCGCCGGACAGGGGTAGGAGGACAAAAGCACGCCGGACGCCGCTGGGCAGGCACCGTGCGCCGGGCGGCTGCAGGCACCAGGCCGTTTCTCCTGAGCGTGAGCCCCACGTCCGGAGGCACAGGGTGGGGGTGGGGGCCAAGGCCCCTCCAACAGCCATTCTGTGAGTCACCACTTTTTAGCAACCTCGGGTATCCCCCCAGCTCCAGCATTTCAGATGATTTTTATTTCCCTCCCTGCCACGGTCTATGCCGTCTTAACCCAGAGGAACCCCAAAATCGTGCCATTAGATATTAATCGTTAATAATAATCAGGGTGGGGAGGGTTCCTGGATTCCATTTAAGATGTTTTAAATGTTGTTCACTGGAGCACAAAGTCATCGTTTGTTTTGTTTTGTTTTGTTTTTTTTAAAGATCCTTTCTGCTCCTGAAGGCCAACACTGAGGAAAGCAAATAGGCCGAGGGGTAGGCCAAGCCCCAACGTGTGTGGACTCGAGAGCCAGTGGAGTTCTTTCCAGAGTTTTCTATGACACAGGCATCTGCAATTTGAAAAATTTAAGAGTCTGACTCTGGGTTAAACACACCTGGGTCACTGGCGAGGCCTGCTAACCAACAAGAAAAGAAAAGAGGCAGAATGCAAGGAAAAGGCCCCGATGTCCCTTCCTTTGAAAAACATGGAGTTTTTGCAACTAGCCCAGGAAGTGAACCTGAGACTCAGCACTGTTCAGTGGCTCCGGAGTCGCCGACGAATCGACAAAGCACGTCAGCAGGGCTTGCTCTGCTGTCAGGCGACGCTCTGACTTGGGCCGTGTCCGCCTCTGGGTCCCGCAGCCCGGCCTGCCCGCCCTCAGCGGGCCGGTGAGCACGGCAGACGAGCTCTGCTCTGAAAAGCAGATTTGTAAATGCTCCGCCGGGAGACTTCGGTGTGCCCTGGGTCCGGGGTGCTGGGCTTTGCTTCCTGTAAGCTTCTGCCCTCGTCCTGCTGAGATGCCAGCGTCCACGGGGTCGGCATGCTGTCCTCCCGTCCCCGGGTACGGCAGAGAATCACAGCTTCCGGCCCTCAGGCCGCGGCAGGTTTGCAGAGATGTGTCCTGTGTCCTTGGGACTGTGCACACAGTGCTTCCCCTGCTGTCATGTTCAAGTCAGAGGTCGTGCGTTGAGAGCGAGTGTCGATCTTAACTGTCTCCAAACGGGGTATTCTGATGTGATGTCATTCTACACAGTCCCACTTGGGACATTTTGTCTGGATCGTTGCTTTTCCAAATGCACCCGAACTTGATGAGGATAATCCTGAGGGCTCTCCCCTTCCTTCTCAAATACTCCATCCAGTTCACGGTGGATTTGGGAGATGACCTGCGAGCGTGTGAGCCACAGAGTTATCGTTTGTTTTGTTTTCTGTTGGGGGCTTTTACTGACTGACTTTAATGATATTACAGAGATCCCCATACATGGGGTCTTCACATCCCCAAACGCGTCATAAAAATTCGATGACGTTTTCAGTCACTGAAAAAGGAAATCGTGGCGTTGTTTGGAAGAGGACGCGTGATGTCCCTCCAGCCACTCACCATCGTATTAGCCAACGTAGTTTACGATTTTTTTCTTGTCCCTTGCTGTTGGCCTCACCATTTTTATTTGCTTTGAATAATAAAAATGAGGAGATGATGATCGCTTCCTGCAAACAAATTTGAAAACTTAACATGAGTTTTCTGTACCAATGACTTACAGTCACTTAGAGGTCCTTGAACAAAGCACGGTCCTGTGGCCTCTGGGGGCTCGGCTGTCTCGGACCAGGCGTCGAGGTGACACCACGAGGGAGAAGAGGCCCATGATCCCCACGCCCTAGCCCTGACCCAGGCTCTCAGGTCACAGCGAGCAGCATCTTTTGCTTCCCTTTGGATTTCAGTGGGGGCAAAGGATGCTGCTTATTTTCATTGGAAATTTTTACCAAAACAGGAGCTGGCTTAGCTGTCATCTATGGGGTCCTAGTGAGAAGGCGGGGAAACCCGCTCTGGGCCATCGGAGATGCCGGGGCTGGGAGCTGGACAGGACCAAGTTCACCTCCTCCGGCCCCCAGGGAGACCTTGGAACCTGATGCAACTCAAAGGAGGCGGAAGGAATGACGGAGCCACGGCAAGCCCGTGAGCCCACGTACGAGGGCAGACCAAGCCTTCCTAAGCCCCGGGAGGAGGCCAGGCCCCATGCAGGGCTCTGCCGCCAGGGTCAAGGGCTGCCTCTGCCTCGGAGGAAGCCCAGCTCTCCTCACATTCCAAGGTCACACCTGCGGAACCAATGGAGAGGGCGCCAGTGGAGACCGCAGGACCCTCCGCAACCCACGGGCTCCCTCTCAGGGTCTGACGCGCTTCCATCAAGACTCTTACCGCGTCCTTGACCCCGGGTCACGAGGGAAGCTCAGACCTCCCCTGCCGTCCCTTACTGACACGCTCCGAGCCCCGTTCAGCTGCGTGCAGCTGCCTCTACGCCAGTCCATCGCCCCCTCCCGCTCTTTGAGGCTCTTTCACCCCGTCTTCTGAGCTTACATTCAGCCAAACTGCTCCTACCCCAAAGCTGTGCTCAGACCGAGACTGTGGCTCTTGCTGTGACGGAACCCGGGCCGCCGGCGTGTGTGTCCAGGCCTGCGGCAGGGTGTACCTGCTGCCTCTTCCCTCTTCCAGTGCAGCTGTGAGGCTGTCCTCTTTCCCGCCAGTCTGGAACCCCCAGCCCTGACTCTACGTCCTGGAACTCCACCACCCGTTACCCCTCGTGGTCGCAGCAGCCCACCAGCCTGCGCCCCACGCCGCTCACTGCCCTCAGTTCCCACGATGGCGGCTCCTGGGCGAGGGAGCCGCTCTCCCCCTCACGCTCGTGTCCACGTGGGGGTCCCCCCGCTCTCAGCGCCTGGACCTCTCCTCCTCGGGTCAGCCCGTACCCCAATCTCCCGGCCCGTGGGCACCCTCAGGACCGCGTCCTCACAGATCACCAAAATCCCCGCAGGACGATTTTGATTCCAAAGACCCGATTGTTGAGCTGCCATTCTCGTTCCTTCTGGAACATTCCCTCTAACGCCAGCACTGCGGCAGACTTCGAACCCTGGGCTTCACAGTGTCGGTGCTGCTGCAATTCAGTTCCCTTGTCCCCGTCATGTTCTCATGAGGCACACGTGAGCATCGATGTCACGCATGGAAGGCCCTTGGAGGAGGGCCTGGCGTGGTGACTGCAAGCGCCTTGGGAGTCCCAGCTGTCCTGTCGACTCTGTTAGTGACGTCAGACAGCCAGGGCACTGGCTGCATCTGCAGCGAGAGGCCTGGTGATTCCACTGTTATTTTAGTCGTACTCTACTTAAATGTGTGTGTGTGTACCCACTCACAGATTCACACATATATACTCACACACTCACACATGCATACAGACTTAGTACACACATACATACATGTTCACATACATACACTCACATGCACACATACTTGCATACACACACATGCATACACACTCATACACACACACGGACATACAGACTCAGTACACATGCATGTTCACACACATACATGCATACACACACTCACACATGCATACACACTCCGTGCACACACTGACACACACACACATACATGCTCACGTACATGCATACACACATGCATGCATACACACACATGCATACACGCTTTGTGCACACACTGACTCACACACACACATACATGCTCACACACATACTGCATATATTCACACACACACACACACACACACACACACACACACACAGTTTTTCTAAGTCTCAGGTATCACACTGCAACCTAAGAATAGGATACACCCCTTCGCCACAGTAATGCAATCACACCTAAGAAAATTTGCAATCGTTCCATCATGTAATCTATTAAAATCTCTAATCTGCACCAAGAACTTTGGTACAGCTGTGACCTTCTGAACAGGACTCCGCCCAGGTCCACGAGTTGCATTGGGTCCTCGTGTCTCTGCTGTCCGCTCACGCCACCTCCCAAAAAGGCATTATCAGTCTGCCTTCCCAAGCAGAATTCCCGATCCGGGGACCTGAGGGGACCCTGGCCCCGACCTCCTGCTGTGTACTTCCGCCCTCTCGGAGGGACAGCTAATGTGGTTCCTCGTGGCCGTCTGTCCATGAAGGGAAACCTCTGGGGACCAGCGCTGGGGCTTCCTGGGAGTTCTACGTTGCTCGGTGCCTCCAAAGGTTCCGCTTCCTTTTCCACTTGTTGGTTTAGAAATCCTCGTTTCCTCTCCCCTTCCGTCAGGTCTGGCCCCCGGCGTCTCGCGGCCGAGCCCTGCAGTCGGGCTGCGTGGGCCCGCGCCCTGCGTGTCCGCCCTGACCGCCAGACCTTCCAGGAGGCGCGCCCACGGGTGGGAGACAGCCCTCGGACGGCCGTCCGCTGCCCTCCCCCGGGACCCACGCCCTTTGAAGTCCTGCGCCCTCCTGACCCCCTGTGAGGGCAGCGTTTGCCTTTTCTCTCTCGACTGAGGATGTCCAGGAGCGAGCTGGGGGAGGCTTCCCAGAGGACAGGGTTCGGTGCGGGCCTCCCAGACGGTCGGGGCCCTCTCTATTGACACATTCCAAAGCCTCATAAAAGCTGTCAGAGGCTGCCCCAGAGAAACACCCTGTGCGCATCCCCAGGCTTGGATTTTACAACCACTAATAACTTTCCCTTTGAGTTTGCCCAGAGCTCTGCACGTAATTAAAACAGACCAACCAACCTGATCTCTGCCTTGCCTGTAAGTTTGCTGTGTGACGTCAGGAAACGTGCTTAACCTTTCTGATTCATGGTTTCTCCCTCGTAGAAGTTTTTTTTTTAATAGTATGATCAGAGAAATCACTAGAGAATAAAGCTCCATGGTTAATCGTTGAGCTGATTTTTTTTTTTTTTTTTAATGTTTAGTTCATCACTGGAAGTGTATGTCTACAATCAGAGCCGACTTACAGGTACTTCTAATGAGCGCGTTTTCAAAGGCTGCATTTCCAAAAGGAGGGATTCACCTAACCTGACGACACTTTCCTGAAGGATCGAAGCTCACACGAAGGGCTTCAGCCTGTCGCGGGAAGCAAGACAGGAGGAGAAAGAAAATGTCTCTCTTCAGGGTCCGGGATCATCCTCGTGGGCTCAAAGTCAGCGTTTCCACGAGAGTCTTTGTCGCGCCAAGTGGACGCGCATCAGGAACACTTGAGCTCTCAAGTCAGAAGTTTCCCTCATGCCCTCTCCGGGGCCTCATTCTCTCAGGACGAATTTATTCAACTTTTGTTCAATAAAAATATGACCAGCTACAATGCTTTAGGACTGCGCTGTGGAGAGAGGAAGGCCCTCTCTTTCTCTCTCTGTCTCAGCGGAGTGTCCATTTGTTTTGTCCCTCCTCTTTGTGGCTCTTTGGCACATGCTTTCTGCTGCTCCTTTTTTAGCAAAATTTGAAGCCTTCACACAGGTTCGCGGACAGAGTTTGCCCACCCCTTCTTTTGTGTTCTAGAAGGAGCCGTGCACTCGCCCGGGCCGTGCACTATTTTGAGAGTGTCCCCACGCGGTCATTATACTCCCGCGGACCCTCCTTGTCCTCACTGGCCCTCCCTCCCCCCCGTACCCAACCTCAGGTCCGAGTCCTGCTGTCTGGGAAAAGGCGGGAGGATCCAAACAGACCCCCCGAGCCTAGAAAGTTTAAAAATACGCACAGGACGTCGTTTCTAAATAGAGACGTTGAAACCCTAAACGCTAGGGGGGCCTCGGTTACTCCCATCTATTTTCAAAAGCAAAGAACAATATTTTATCTTGAAATTAAAGTTAACATAAATAACAACGTTTAGAGAAAACGTTCGGCCAAAGGGACAGGCTGGGTCCTTGCTGAGGCCTGAAAGAGAATGAGGGGAAAGTCAGGGGTTTCCTGCCTTTGTAATGAGTTTACTAATTAAATCTTAATTGTAAACCAAGCTGAGCAAAATTTCAATGAACCTCTGGTGCCAGGAGCCGGGTTCTCCTGGAGAGGTTGTTTATGAGGACAGGAAAGTGACTTTCTAAACATCGGATTCCTGTGCGGCAGCCAAGACCTGGAGGAAGTCCCCATGTGGGAAGGCTCAGAAAGGACTTGGGCCTGGAGATCCTTCAGTGTCACTAGAACCCAGTCGTTGCCAGAGCTGGCCATCTTTCCCTTTGGATGGGCCGGAAGTACCAGTTCTGCGGTCACCCATGTGTCCTCCCCTCCCCACCCCGGACCCGCACTCATCTCAGGGCCAACGGTCCAGCGTGTCCGCCTTCGGGGATGGACATGGCCACTTCTTTACTTGATACGCCCTGACTGCCCCGCTGCAAACACAGTAGACTCTCCGTTAACTCAAGCGACAGGGACTCGCTTTGCCGGATGCCTGAGCTCCCGTTAACGAGGAGTCCACTGTGCACAGAAGTGCAAGCCCCCAGGAGAAACGGAGGCACCATCGTGGCCGAGTCAGAAGGTTGCTCTCATTTCCTCCTGGGATCCTGGGGGAGGGGAGGGGGTCGAGGACGGGCTGTAAACTAAGCAAAAGCAGAAACCCTGTGGCCTATCCGCGACGTCACATGATTTATGTGGCTGAGATCAGGGAGGTGGATTCTTCTGCTGGGCTGGCACCTGCTTGCTGAAAGTGCGCACGGCGCCTGGAGACTGTGTTTGCAGAGGCCGGCGCTTCCGCCCGCTTGCCCTGGCGGCGTGGGTGTGTCGCCACGCAGACCCGCGCCACCTGCCCTTGGACGTGGGTCTGCGCGCTGAGATCCGTGCAGACCACCCTGCCACGGGCCAGGGACACGCCAGGGACGAGGGGCCACGTGGGAAGGGTCCCCCCACCTCCTAGCAGCCCCTGTGCCTCTACAGGACGCGAAGGCCAACGCCCACGGGCCCGAGGCCGGGCAGCTCCGTCGGCCTCGCCGCCGCGTCCTGTGTCCCAGGAAGCCGCTCAGAGGGGTGCGGGAAAGACGCCCCGCGGAGGGAGGGGTGCGGGTCTCAGGGTGACGCGGTCACGTGAGCGTGCGCCTAATTCCCACGCGTTCCATTGGCTGGGGAATATTTTACATGCGACGCAAACTTGCTATTTCACCGAAAAAACCAACAAAAAGACCTTGTCCGTAGGCTTCCTGTGGGGTCGCAGTCAGAGCAGGACTGGGAGGACCCAAGGGTCCTAATCTGCCCTCTTGGGTCTCCGCCTGGGATACGGGCGGCCTGCAGGCAGTCGTAGCCACAACGGGGCCGGATTCAACCCGACCCGAACCGACACGCCTCCGCTCTTCACAGGGCCACTAAGGAAGGCACTCATTTATCACTGTTATTGTCATTGTGACCTTTGAAGCCAGAAGCAAAGGACACAGGGAAGGTGTCCCCATCACCTGGGGTGGGGGTGGGGGCTGTAGAGAAGCAGTGTCTCCCAGCTCTCCTGGCTGTTTTTATTATCATTATTCTTACGTTTACTGGGTGGCATTGATTAGGAAAATGACACAGGCCCCCGTGTACAGTTCCACGGCGCACTGTGTGCTCACCACCCAGGCCGTTCTCCTTCCACCACCACGTGTTGGATCCTTTGAGTCCCTTTCTCAACGATCCCCAAAGAGGACTTTAAAGTGTCTGCCATTTGTTTGCTCAGTAAACTTAAATGGTTTTTAGGGATCTTTTCCAAAACTCCCCGCTGTGCTTCCTGTGTTTGTTCAGCAGCAGGCAACATGCAAGCAGAGATGCACGGGACAAAGCCCTGGGCCCCGTCGACGGCCCCGCACGCAGCTCCCAACGCTCGTGCCGCGCGCCATCCAGAAGCATGGCTTCTCTCTGGTCCGCCTTCGCCCGGGTCCGCTCCGCGATGCGCAGGACAGAAGCCGGGACGCTTCCGGACGGTCTGCTCACCACTGCGGGACCACTGGTGGCCACAGAGGGGCTTGGCGCAGTGTCCTTGCTTTCTTTCCGTAAGGAAGTGCTTCGCGCTGGATAAACACAGAACACAGGCCCTGCAAGTGCGGGGACAGGGCGACACTTGGGAGCTGCAGGGCGTGGCTGCTGTTCGGGGAGGGGCGTCGGGCGTTCTTAGTGACCATCGTCCATCGTGATCTTTGCCTCACCTGCCCCCTGGCCCTCACAACGCCACGCCAAGAGCCAGGCCGGCCCCCCGCGCCTTCCCAGGACATCAGCCAGCACAAGGGGTTCCCCCCAATGCCCACAGCACTCATGTATCTGCACTGAAGTACCTACAGATACAGACTTGAAAGGGTCTCCTTTCCCTTTTGGGTGATGGATGAGTGTCAAGAGAACGTAACTATTATTTAGTGGCATGCCTTCATTTTGCAGGTTAAAATAGAGACTGGACGAAAGAAATAGCCAGTCCAGGGCAGAGCAATGTTGGCACTACCCGCAGGATTCTTTATACACGTATGTCCAGAGAGCCCCCCGAATTAGAGAGGCGCCACCTGCCTCCGTGTTTTGCTTCAATGGGGTGTCTTAGCCCCACTGCTAACAGGTGACACCAAGATTTGGGGGGGCTTGTTTTCATTAACAATTGACTTTTCCCCCCAATTAGGCTTCCATTTTACCTTAGCCATAGAACCTGAGCAGCACCTGAAAGGTGCTATAGTTTGCCGGAAGAGAGAGGGTCAGCAGTTCGGGCTTAGCAGCCAAAGGTCAGATGAGTCGCGGTGACAAGTTTCACAGCCGACGTAGCGCTCCCGTGGCGCTGATGGCCCACTCGGTCCCCGACACGGCTTAAGTGATTTCACAGAAAACACCTGGAAGTGGTGGAAAGCATGACATTTTCTTCTCTCTGTCTCTCTCTCCCTTTAACCTTTGGACACAGAAATCGTGGCTCCGAAAAGCCAGATTTACTTGGTTTCTGCGTGCGTGCGTGCGTGCGTTTCCCCGCGAAGGGCTTGCTGAGATGCTGTTTTCCACCCACGAGGCAGTTTCGTCGCGTGCAGGTTCCCCCGCTTAGTCAAATGCCCATCCTGAGCACGTGCAAGGGAGGGACCCGTGGAAGACAGACCCCCCACCATGTACAGCACTGGGGGGAGTGACAGAGGGCGAGGGCTTTGGAGGCACTTTGCAGAGGATGGACAAGGTCTTCCGGGGCAGCTCCCAAGTCCCTACGCCCCTGCCACTGAGCTGAGCCTGTGTCACCTCCCAAGTACAGCGTCAGGCTGAGGCAAGCTGGGGACAGTACAGTGCAGCCCCTGAGGACCCTACAACCACATCTCTACCGGCAAACGCTGTGGTGTCTGTGCCCAACGGCGTCCCCGGAGCCTAGAGCAGGGCCTGGCGTGTCCTTCGTGCTCACTGTGTCATGCATTTCTTCAAGAAACATTCTCTGAGTGTCTCATAGTCACAATGGACTAAAAATGGCAGGACACACCCACACACACAAATACCCGCCCTCGAGAGTCTGCTTTGCACGAGGCCTGGCATGATGAAAAGACCGTGGGCTTGGAAGGGGGCCTGGTCACCTTCCCAGGTTTGACCTTTACAAGCCCTGAGGGTGGTGGACAGGTCCCCTCACATCACCAAAGTTCATTTTCTTCCTTGTAAAGTGCAGGTGGGACGCGACCCCACCGCACAGGGCTATTGCGGGGCCTGGTAGAAAGCAAAGTGCGTGAACAGTTCCCGGCGTGTAGCAGGTGCTCAGTGAACGGGTGTTTTATTTTTTCATGGAAATTGTTTGTTTCTAAAAAAAGAAAAAAAGAGACGATAAGCAAACAGAAATGGGATGGTGTGCTGGCTGACATGCTGGGTGTTTGGTTTTGGTTTTGGTTTTGGTTTTTCAGGTTTATCGAGATAGAATTGATAACGTGATGTAAGCCTACAGAGAACAGGGTAGTGCTTTTATGCACGCAGATATTGCGAAATGATGGCCACCATAAAGGTAGGTCGCGCATGCATCACGTCACTTAGGGCGCCATTCCTCTTCCCTTGTGACGAGAACTTTGGAGATTGGTCTCTCAGCAACTTCAAACACACAGTAGAGGGTTGTTAACTGTAGTCACCACACGGTACGTCACATCCCCGGGACTTACTCATCTAAAAAGTGGCATTTTGGACCCTCTGACCCACTGCACTGGTTTCCCCCACCCCCACCTTTGAGAACCACCATTCTACTCTCTGATTCTGTGACTTTGGGTTTGTTTGTTTGTTTGTTTGTTTGTTTTTAATTTGACTTTCTTGGTCTTATGATTTCACTTAGCATAACGGCCCCAAGGTTCATCCACTGCAAATGGCGGACTTTCTCCTTTTTAAAGGTTATATAATATTCCCTTCAGATAACTAGATCACATTTTCTTTTCTTTCTCTAAATTAAATTTATTAGGGTGACACTGGCTAATAACATTGTATGCGTTTCAGCGTGTGTGTACCGTGTTGTGGGCTCACCCCCCAAGGTCTCGTCCCCTTCTGTCATGGCGTATGTGACCTCTTTCACCTTCCTCGTCCTCCCCCAACCCCCTTCCTGTCTGGTCACCACCACGCTGTGGTCTGTGTCTTTGAGTTTGTTCGTTTTCGTGGTTGTCTTTTGTTGTATATCCCACATATGAGCAAAATCACATGGTTCTTGTCCTTTTCTCTTATTTCACTCAGGCCGATGATCTATGTGCATTGTCACAAATGTCCATAGCTCATCTTTTCTTATGGCCAAGTCATATTCCATTGTGGACATGCACCACATCTTCTTTATCCAGTCATGCACCCATGGACCCTTAGGTTGGTTGCCTGTCTAGTGAACAGTATGTCCCCCCCACTTCATATATGTATATATTCCTTGCCCTCCCCAAAACATCAGCGTGTAACCTGGGAAACAGAAGCATAAACATGAATGATTTGTACTGGCTTCCTCCAGCTGCCACTCAGAATAGCTTTGGGGGTACGTTACAGCAGTGCCACAAACCTCTCCTGTACAAGGCCAGGTAGCGAGCATTCCATTGCAAATACTCAACGCAAAATGGCCATCCTACAGACACGTGGGGCTGTGTTCCCACGTGGTACTTTGTTGGGGCGGCCACAGCAAAATGCCACCCAGACCAGGGGGCTTAGCCAAGAGAAATGTGTTCTCTCTCAGTCCTGGAGGCTGGAAGTCCAAGACCAAGGTATCAGCAGGGTTGGTGTCGCCCGAGGTCCCTCTCCGTGGCTTGCAGATGGCTGGCTGCCTTCTCTCTGTGTCCTCTCAGGGTTTATTCTGTGCACAGGTGTCCTTGGTCTCTTGAGGGCCCAAGTTCTCTCTTCTAGTAAGAACACCTGTCGGATTGGATTGGATACACCTGTCAGATTGGATACACCTCGTATCTCCGCTCATCCCCGCAACCTTCTTGGTAGGTGGGTCCCTTATTCTCATCCTTTGTGAATGAGGAAGCAGCACTTTGGGGAGATTGGCTCCTGGTCCATGGAAGAGGTGGCGGTGAGCATGAGCCCTTGGCCGGCTCCGAGCCCCGGGCTGGGACGGCCTGCCAATTTCCTGGGTGGTCCCTGCCTCGTTAGAGGAGAGAAGCAGACTAGAAGTGGTCCCCTGCCCCGCCCCGCCCCTCCCCCGTCCACAGGACACGAGCTGATAATTGTTCGGGAAGTGAGGTCACCGCTAACGTGCTTTCTGGCTCATGGCGAGAGCTCGGCTCTGAGCTATTGTTGAAAAGTGTCCTCAGGAGAACGGACTTGGTTTAGTCATCAAGCAGAGGCTTTTGTGACCGAGGGAGGCTCCTGAGAACACGGGGTGGTAAACAGCTGCTCGGGCCCCCTCCCTGCGTCCCAGGTGGGCCCCGCTTGCCGAGATAACCATCAACCCTGAGAGGTTTCCGTGCGTGAGCCGCCCGGCCTGCTGTGGGGACCGGGTCCGGTGCGGCATTTCACCCACTCTGAGGGGCGCCTTCACACGCCCGTGACGGTCAGCATGAGTGTGTCGCCTCGGGTACCTGGGCGGTATGGTTTCAGGCTGGAAGACCCATTCTAACAGCTAATTCGGAAGGTATTTTGGGCTCCTCAAAATCAGAAATCCCATCACCGCAGTAGAGGATTTATATGCAATAGAAATACGAGGGCTGTCCGGCAAGTATCCAGCCATGTCATATGACAAATAGAGGCATTTAGGACTGCATTTTATTTTTTCTGGACAGCCCTCCTACACAATGAATGCCCATTTACGGGTGGTTTTTGTTCTAAAAGTCCTAGTACTTGTCTCAGGCTAGATCTTGGGGACAGACTTCAGGCTCACTTTGCATGTGTCAGGACCTGGCACAATGCCGTGCGTATCTATCGAAACATATTTGTTAGTCAAACAGTGGTTGGAGTGCAGAGGTGGGGGACAGGGAGCTGTTGGCCACAGGGTGCAGAGTTCAGTAGGACATGAGTCTAGAGATCTGCTGGATGGCATGGGGACTGCCGTTAATGAGACTATATCGAATACCGGAAATTGGCTGAGAATAGACTTCAGGAGCTGACGTCAGACCAAAAACGCTCACTGGGAGGAGGTGGCAAGGTCATTGACTTCACCGTAGTGATCATTTCACCGCGTATGCCACATCACCCTGTTGACACATTAGAGATATTTGTGTTAATAAATAAACTTGTTCATGAGCCATTTCTATATTCGGTAACTTCCTAAAGTGGATCATCTGATTAGGCAGCTTTGAAATAACCGAACGTTTATTAGGTGGCCAGAGACGGTTGCGAATCGTCTAACTCTGCTGTAAAGGACATGAGGAGAGTGAGAATCAGGTTTTAAACGTCGAAACGTGCTCTCACGGCGACGTTGGTTAACACACACGCACGCACACACACACACGCACACACGCACACACACACACACACACACACACACACGCACACACACGCGCGCACACACACAAACACACACGCACACGCACACACGCACACGCACACGTGCACACACACGCACACACACGTGTGCGTGCACGCACACACACGCGCACACGCACGTGCACGCACACACGCGCGTGCACACACGCACACACACACGCACATACGCGCACACACACGCGCACACACATACACGCACGCACACACGCGCGTGCACACACACACAGGCACATGCACACACACATACGCACATGCACGCACACACGGAGGTGTCTGAGCAGCACTTGGGGGCATCTGTCAGCGGCTCGCCCAGATCCTTAGAGATTAACGCCGCTAAATTCAGGGGGCCTCCTGCTCGCCCCCCGTCGTAGGCGGCAGTCACACTTTCATACTCTGAGAAAACCTGGAAAGCCAGGGCTCTGACTCGCCAGTAGGACAGCCCCAGACGTCCCTCGAGGACAGGCACGAATGTCGCCTCCTCCGGGAAGCCCTCTCTCACTCCCCACGTGGGGTCCCCTCCACGAGCATACCCCCTCTTGGTCCACAAGCAGCTTGTTCCTCTTGCTTCCTGGACGTAGTGACCGGCCTCCCCGCACGGGTTACAAACTGTTTGTTCTCTACGCCCTGCTGTGACCCGTTTGTGTACTTGTCACCAGAGTACCTGCAGCCCTGACCACATCCCTGACACATCCCCATGTCTCAGGATCTGTCAGGAGAAGAATCCGTCCTTCCCGGCCTCCTTCCTCGCCCCCAGCCCTGCAGAGAAGCCGTCCCGATGGACGCGGCCCGCTTGGAAGTGAGGTCACCACTAACGTTTCCCCAACCGAGGGGAGGGAAGGCTCGGTGTTCCCTTCTGGGGATTAGGGGCAAGGGTCCCCCGCTGTGTCCCCACTGGCAGAACGGGGTTCTGAGCCCCCTGGCTAAATGTTTGGGGGGCTGGTGGCGTGCTCGGGCAGCCCGCTCCCAGGAAGCACCCAATGGGGCACGAGTCAGCCCTTTGGCCGCGGGGCAGGAGCTGCCGCCTTCGCCCCGTGTTGCATGGACTGCTCACGAACCCCAGGTCTCCCACACGCTGCACTGATGGCTGCACCGACCTTGGGGTCACAAACGAGAACCCGCAAAGAAAAGAAAAAAAAGCAGGAAGAGAAATGGAGCAGAGCTGGGAAAACTGGACACCGGCCTTCAAAAGTTTGCGCTGAAGTCCGTCCTAGACTAATTTCATGTCAACGGGCAAAACGGTTCTGCTTCTGCACGGAAATGGGTCAGCGGGTCGTGTCTGGTCCTGACGTCGCAGGGACCGAAGGGTCTGCCCCCGACGGGGCCGGGCTGGGACGCTGCACGTACAATAGCCCCGTGAGCACCGACACTGTGACTGAGCCACCCCTGAGGTCACGGTGGGAGGGGATACAAAACATCAGATCAAATAAACCAGTTTTTGGCACGCAGTAGGGACGTCCGTGCCGGTGGCGGGCACGTCAGCCCGCTTCGTCGTGCACCGAAATCCCACCGTCTCCTGGCCCGACCTTAACTTAGATTTCTCCCCGTGTCACAAAGCAGTTGAGGGGAGGAGGGGCAAAAACTACTGTTTGCTTCTGCTTATGAAAACTGATTTTGCTTTTATCTTAATAGTTTGTTTCGAGAAATGGGTTCCCCTAAGCACGACCGTTCGGCCGATTGTCTCCTGCACCCCCGGCGGCCCTCACAGAACACCATCACGAACTCGCTAGCCATGACGACCAGGCCATTTCCGGGGGGCCGGGGGCCCAAAGCAGGTCGCGCAGTTCCAGGGAGCGAAGCAGAGAAGATGCAACAGCGCGGTCGTGCGTGTCCGAGAGCCACCTTTCTGTCCCCCACCCTCCACGCTTCGCGAGGACGGCGCAGGCCCCGCCGGGCCGGTGGCTGCGGAGGCAGAAGGAGCCCAGCCCACCACACCGCGCGGGGCTGCCGTGACTGCGGGCCGTCAGGAAACCTGCTGCCTGAGGTGCACGGGGCAGCCAGCCTGGGCTCCGGCGTCCGGTACCAAAAAAAAAAAATAAAGGGGGTGCGCCCTGACGGGCTGAGGGTGACGGGTAGGAGCCCGGTGACCTCTCCAGCAGAGCTCCTTCGGACGTGGATGTCCCACGGCCTGGCGGGGCCACGAGCCATTTGCCGGCCACCCGTGTCTCTCCTCCTCCTCACAAAGGAGTCGTGAGACGCTCACTGTCACCATTGTTCACCTGCCACTCACTCCCTATGTCACAACAGTGTGGCCCCCACTCCCCGCCCCCCCAGTGCGGTCCCTACAGTCACAGATGACCTGCTAACTGCCCCAGCTCGTGGACACTTTGCAGGGCCTATCTTACTGAAGCTTTCGGTGGCAGGTGACGACCCCTCCCCCGGAAGCCCTCGCCCTTTGTACCTCCCTGCTCACTCCTTCCTCCACGGCCCCTCTCCTGTGTGTGGGAAGCGCACTGCTGGACGTCGGCCACGGGCAGGAAACGCCACTAGATGTTGGGGTGCTGGGACGAGTAAGACATGGTCCCCGCCTTGCAGGGAACGAGAGCCTTGCGGACTGCCATCTCTTCGGAGGTCAGTAAGTTCCAGGTCCCGGACTGGCGATTCCGGCTGCGGCCTCTGTGCCCTCCCCACGTCTCCGTGCCACACACCTTGCTCCAGGTCTCCTTCATCTCTCTGGTCCCCTCTTTGAGCCTCTCATCAACCCCTGGGCTTGACCCCGAGAGGACTCCCAAACCCATTCCCCCAGCACGAGCCTTGCTTTGGAGCTCCCGAGCTTATCAGCCTTTGGAGCCATTGTCCCCACCAGGAGGTCACGCCAACCCCTCAAACCCAACCTTCTGCACCCTGAACCCAGCCCTGTCCCTCACACCCTGCTGCTCCTGGGTTATGGTAGATACAGACAAGACTCGCATGTACAGAACTAGTTAGCACGTATTTTATGGGAGAAAATGAATGTATGTGTGTGCGCACTCCAAAAGGAACCAGCAGTTAAGCTGATGTGTTAAGCACAATATTTAGTCTCTTCTTTTCTCTCCAAGAATAACTGGAAATGTGTGATTCTAGTTTCTGCCCTTCTTCTGAGAACAGTACGTCCTATAACTGACTGTCAGGGCGGAAAGCCGAGGCAGAGATCTCACCAGCTTCGGGTGAGATCGGTGAGCAGCCCAGCCAGGACAGCAGTGAACAGCCCTCCGCAGGGCAAGGGCCAGCCGCGCCTGTGCCTGCCTGCTCAGAACACACCGGGGACACAGCCACCCGCAGGCCGCCCCGGGCCGCCCCGGCCAGGCCTCCCGCCCCCGGCAAGCTCTTAGAGGCTTTCTGACTGCTGCCTGAGCTCAGCGTCTTGCACAATGTTGTTCTGCTAGGAGGGAGAAATTCCTTTCAGACTCCTGCAAGCACTCAGCTTATGCCCTGGAGCATGACATGTGACTCCCCCTACCATTATCTCAGTTTACCAAGCCACCCCCACGATCAGGACTACTCAGCAATTTCCTTCAGGCTCTCGAACCAGTACGTGCCGGGTGGGTTAACCGCGTGCTAAAAGCCGGGTGCCCACGATTCAGGGTATTTCTCTTGGGACCCTGTCTTAGAGTAGGATGCTCTGGAGGCTATGGTAAGGCAAGGTCAACCCATCTGCCTGCGGTAAGAGGGTGGGCGAAAAAGAAAATTATCATTAAAGACCAAAAAAATTGTATCCTGATATTTGCACAACTCCTCCAAGAAAAAAATCTCAACTACACTAAAGTGTCCCTGGAAGTTTATATGCCAATACACTGGTGTGTGTGTGCATGTGTGTGCGTGTGTGTGTGTGTGTGCACGTGTGTGTGCACGTGTGCGTGTGTGTGTGCGTGTGTGTGCACGTGCGTGTATGTGTGCGTGTGTGCGTGTGTGTGTGTGCACGTGTGTGTGCACGTGTGCATTTGTGTGTGTGCACATGTGTGTGCGTGTGTGCATGTGTGTGTGCATGTGTGTGTGCACGTGTGCGTGTGTATGCGCGTGTGCATTTGTGTGTGTGCGCGTGTGCATGTTTGTGTGTGTGCACGTGTGTGTGTGCACGTGTGCATTTGTGTGTGCGTGTGTGCATGTGTGTGCGTGTGTGTGTGCACGTGTGTGTGCACGTGTACATTTGTGTGTGTGCACATGTGTGTGCGCGTGTGCATGTGTGTGTGCGCGTGTGTGTGTGCACGTGTGCATTTGTGTGTGTGTGCGCATGTGTGGTGTGTGTGTGCACATGTGTGTGTGCATGTATGTGAGCTTGTGTGCTGTGTTAGGAAGGCGAGGAGAGGGAAATAAGCATGCAAATTAGTGATTGTCCGCGTTCGAAAAAGGGTCCGGTGAACTTGAATGCAGGCCGTGTCGTCATGGCCTACACTAAAATACACACAGTATCTTGGCTTCCCAGTACTAGGTCAGATCTTTAAAGAAATCCTAGAAAGGCCTGGTGCCCGTAAATCCGTAGTGTGTCCATCTCCTTCCCCTAGTTCTCTGGGGGCAGGAGGGAGTCCACATAAGGGTTTCATAAATCATTTAAACAGTGCCCGGAAATCATTTAAACACCATGGAGGATGGAAGCCCTCCACGATTCCTCCTGGACACAGCACGCCCCAGATTATTCAACACCTTCGGGACAGCATCACGGGAAAGCATAGAGTGCTAGTCAGCGGCCCTTCTGCCCGCCTGATCAACAACCTCCCTTGACATTGCAGGTTGGCACACTAGGGCCCTCGGGCCACGTCTGTCCTGTTCATTCAGCCCCTGCCGTTCATTCGCATGTGTGTCACCTATGGCGCTGTCGTGCTACGAGGGCAGGGAGGACTGTTGGCGGGAGACCATGTGGACGCACAGCTGGACGGGCTGACTTCTTGGCGCCTGGCAGAACAGCCCCGGCCGCGCCCCCCACTTCTCCTCACGGGCGCCTCATGGCGTGCTCGCTCCCCACGTGCTCACTCCGAAGCAGAGCACCGCACGGTCTCAACATAATCACAGCAGATGTGGAGCAAGGACGGCCACGTGTGTCACTGAACGTGTCCTGTGTCACTGAACATGTCCTGTGGTGGTCCCCGCAACCTCCCAGGTCCCTGTGTGGGTTTCCGGGCAAGGCATTAGCCCGGGTGCTGGGGAGAGGGGACGTGTGATCATGGACGCTCATGTGACCCCACGGTAGCATGGAAAAGCGACAGAGGCCGGTGGCGGTTTGGAGGTAAGGGGAGTCCACCTAGAGAAAAACGGGGGAGGGCAGAGGCCAGGTGAGAAGCTTACATCCTTCCACAGACTGGCCCGGTGCCGCAGAGATAATTACAACAACAGGACCGCCCCGTCCAGACTGCCCCACAAGAATTGGGATGGACTTAGTGGCAAAGGCCTTGCCTACTGCGTGCCAACAGCCCTCAGCTCCTCACCCACAAAGGAAGAACCACGCTCCTCTGTTCTCCGCCACGTTCCCCACAAGCACAGGCGCCCCTGTGGCTGCAGAGTGCGAAACGGTCACCCCCAGCAACAGCGACAGGAGCAAAAGTGGACTTGGAGTGTGTGCTTCGGTGTGTGGTCTCCTCCGAGGTCAGCCACAGAGAGGCTTGCACACAACGCATGACCCCTACACCTGAAGGCGAGGGGGCGGCAGGCCACCCGCTGAGCGCTGCTCTTTGATCTTTGACAGCCACGACGACACGCGCACCTGGAGACACAGTCCTGTCCACTTTCGGGACGCCCGCGGGCCGTCCGAAAGAGGGCCGTTAGCTTCGGGGCCGCGGGGGACACCAACTCGAGCCCCGGAGCACGGCAATGGCGGCCGTGCGTACAGGTGGCAGCGCCGTAGCTCGCCCTCCGGTGCCCCTGAAATGATCTTGACTTTGAGCATGCTCCGCTCACCAGGGAGCTGCCAAGCCAGCACGGAGGGGAAGACGGCTGTCACCGTCTAGTGCAACTTAAAACTTGACAACTGGGGACACCAGACGGGACGCAAGACGCTTATCTTCCTCCTGGAGTCCCCAGTAATTTGCCATTCCTGCTCCGGTGGATGGAGAAAGTGGCACACTCAAAGGCTGTCATTTATCTCACTAATGGAATTAAAAATGAAGGCGGTGCGGAGCGGTGACCACGCCGCGCGCCGTGATGGATTACCGTCTGGCTAACTAGCCTGACCTTGAATTACCTGGGAAAATGCAATTTTCCAAAGTCTTTGCTGTTTCTCTCTGTGACTCCCACACACGTGTAACCTGTCACGTGCTAGCTGTGTTCAGCTTAAATGCATTCGATGCTCCGGAAGGGGGCTGGATTAGCAGCCCCAGAGTAAAATTCTTTACTCCTTCTAGTCCGTTAGTAGGGGACACTCTAGAGCACCTCGTTCTATGTGGATCTCCTCGCAGTCGTGCATTTGGTTCGTTTTAACAGCCGCGCTACTCAAGTCCAAGGTCACGATGACATCAATCCGCTTCCGGCCAATGACAGAAGCGAGCGCACCCCGCATGATGATGAAAACCCGAAAGCACCAACACAAAGTTACCCACAAAACGTCTCCCTAGGCGGATGTTGGAATGCAGGAAGCACATCGTTATTTTAAAAATGAGACGTCTTGTGATTTCGTTGCTTTTTTGGGAAAAGATTCTAAAACACGTGCATGTAAGGGAGGGAACCCTTAGGCCCCCGAGGCCAAGTGTGTTTCTCCTAACAGCCACGTGGAAACAGGCCGTTTCCCTCTGCAGATAGCACAACGCGCCTTTTCTTCTTGTCTACAATCAGCAGGTGCGGCGACAATAGGCAAAGAACTCGAGTTGACTTTTTTGTTACAAGGTAAGTTTTTCAAGATTCAATCTCCGAAAGTTCTCAGTCATTGAGACTGGGCATGTTTTGTTAATCACTGATAACTGTGTGGGAGACAACAGAAAAGGGGAGAAGCCAAAGAATTTCGGTCTTATTTTCATTTTCATTTGTTCTTAAGATCCTCATGCTTATTAGCTATGCTTGTAATTTTAAATTTATATCATGTACCCATTTATCGAATAACATCTTTTACTGTTCTCTGAATCGATTTACGCCTGGAATACTATATATCAGGATTCAAAATATTTGACTATGGAACCGGTCGTCATTGCTTTTGCAGCTTGTTGTTTATCCTTTAATCGTGTTTATCTAGAGAGGGGTTGTGGTCGTAAGGACCTTATTTATTTAAATGGTACGTGGTCACAGCCAAGGTTTCCGTCACGTGTAAGTGTGGAGCCCTTGTCCGCATTTAGAAATTCCCTAACTAGCCACTTATATTTCCTCGCTGGATTTTCGATAGAGAACGCCTAGAAAGTGCCAGACGGAAAGCTTGGCTCCGTCATCGGGTCAGACGGCCCCTGTGCTTCCCACGTCTGCGTGAGACACGACGACAGGCCCCTGTACGGCCCGTGGGGGACAGCGTCTCCGACACACCGCGCACCGGCTTCTCACTCACACAGGGCCAGCTGCACTGATGACCGCGTGTCCCGTCGCTAGGTCAGGCGACACCCACCTTTGGAGACTTGCCTGGACAACGACCCCCGGGAAAGGTGCTGCCTTTGATAGCGAGGACGCCTCCCAAAGGGCATTCTACTTTTAAATGGGGGGACGGGGGGTCCTTCAAATAAAAATAAATTCCCAGGAATTGATCCCATGACCCGTGAGTTTCAAGCGGGGGTCCGTCCAGGGAAGGAACCCCACCACCCCGTCAGCTCCGCCCTCTGGCTCGGGCCGTCTCGGGTGGCCTTTGACCTGGATTCCCTCTGTCCTGAGAAATCCTGAGGGCTTCAGGGTCATTTCTTATGTGGCCTCCAAAGTCATTCTTCCACTCGGACTCACCCCCCGTCGGACGCACGGTGTCCCTTCCAGGATGCGGTCGTGAGCTCCGACGCCTTCCTTCAGAGCCGGTCGCTCCGCGGTCTGTGGCCATCAGCCCCCGGAAGAGCAGAGGCAAGTGCCACCAGAACGTCCCTGCACACCCTCGGGGGAGGGCGGAGAAGGAGGGCAATGGGGTGGGGTAGGCTCACAGGGTCGGGGCGGGGTGGGGGGGAGAAACCCGGTACGAACCGGCACACCAGCAGGAGCCGAACGCCGGGCGTCCCCTGACGCTCCGGTACAGTCCCTTACCGATAGTCCAGCTCTGCCAAACCCCTTGTCCTTGTCCTCTACGTCTAGCTGGGCCGGCCAGACGTGCCGTTTCAGACGGGACGGGAGGCAACAGCACGGTCCCGTTGCACGAGGCGCATCGGCTCAGCCGCGTCTCACGGGGCCGCATGCGAGGCGTCCGCGGGGCTGCCCAGACGTCCCGGGTGAGACGGGGCGGGACCGTTGTTTTCCGTCCCAGTGGTTCACGTGCGGGGGGATGACGGCCCGAGGGACGTCCTTGGGAGACGAGGACAGTGCCCGGTCCCGTGGACGGTGCAGTGAGTGTGGAAGAGGCAAGGGAAGGAGTCAGGAGGGAAGGACAGGGAGAGGGAGCGAGTGAGGGGCCCAGGGAGGGCGCGGGGAGGGCAGGGCTCTGCGTGGGGCTTGTCTTCCGTGGAGCAGAAATTGACCTTGGGCTTGTACATCGGACTCTCCTCTTCTAAGGGAATAACGAGGTGGGAAACCCCCCCAGTTTACGTCTGAGGCCCTTTACTTCACCAGCACATCCCCTACAAATTAACCACGTGCAGGCCCAAGGTCGGCGCCCATCGGCAAGGGGACCTCTCAGCACGCCCTCCCCCGCCATAACAGAGTGGACGCCTCCCTGCAAGCCACTGGCCTGCGCCACCTGGCAGGTCATCGGCTGAAATGGAAGCCGGGCTAGCTGGGCGAGGAAGGCTGAGGCGGAGGCTGCCTGCCACCTCTCAGGGACAACCGACGCCGGGGAGGGCCTCGGGCGGACAGCACGTCGAACCCCTCGTCAGGGAGAGTTTTCCTTTCCGTCCACTTATTTTTAGTAGCACAGCTGGGAAGCCAAGTGACAGCCTAAGCAGACAGGGACTGGAGGCGGGAAGGGAGAAATAACAAAAGCACCGGGGCGGCTATTTTATGCAGACCCCCCGTCCAAGGCTGGAAATTCGTGCAGCAATGTGTCTCGTGTCCTGAAAACGTCTCGCTCGTCTCGTGGGCCCGTGATGGCACCTCTGCACGTCCCCCCTTCGTCAAGCCGTGTGCAAAGACTGGGCACATCACACGTGCCTGCACGAAACACAGATGCTCGCCCACCCCCCTCCACTCTCGTAGTGTAGTTCTGAAGATCCAGATAAAATACGCAAGGGGGAGGGGGCTCCCTGGGGGTGCAGTGGCTAAGGCTTCGGCGCTGTCAATGCTGAGGCCTGGGTTCGACTCCCAGCCAGGGACCCACCCACCTAAAAACTATACGCATATACATGTGCGAGGGGGAGCCCAGTGCACGGGGATGGAGGAACTGACTCCGGGTGGTGAGCACACAGTGCAGCACACAGACGACGCGCTGTAGGACTGTACACCTGGAACCTACGTCATTCTTGCTAACCCGTGTCTCCCCAGTAAGTCTAATTACATATATCCAATTAGTGGCAAAGGGAGTGGTCAAAAAGATTTTTGGAAAAAAAAAAAAAAAAGATTTTTGGTCATAAAACAAATAAACTAGCCGTCTCCACCAAACTGGTGACGTATTACTTGAGAAAGGTTTTGGCGGGTTTAACGGGTAACAACAATACCCAAAAAGCACTGGTTATGGCTCTGCCTCTGTTCTAGTTCACGCACTGATGTGTAACCCAGAAACGGTTGACGCGTGTCTGGGGGAAACACGGGGATCCTTAGGATACAACTTACGTTCTCCGAGAACAAACCTGGTTTCCTATTTCATTAGCACAACTGGCCTGTAGCTGACCATGATTGCAGAACCTTTGAGAGAATGTGTTCGAGAGAAATGTAGACAAATTTGGCAGCATTTATAGAAACAGGTGGTGTTTAGTGACTATACGTACCCCAATATGTCAATCTGGTGACATGTCTTAGAGCTCACTGTCTGTGTATAACTTTTATTGATTATGTAAGTGAAGTTCTCTCAAGAAATGTGTTGAATGTGAAGAATCCCTATTAGTAAGGACATGACAGTCAAGAGGCTTCCTCTGAAAAACCTGCTGACGCCTTTGCATTATATTTATTTATTCCGAATTGAGCATTGGCCCTGTCCTTGCGCCTGTGGTATCATTCTGTTACATGAGATTATGCATGTAATAGTACTCTATAGAGTTAAGAACCATTTTGAAAATAAAGTCTTATTTAGTTCATCATTCATTAAGCATTTGTTAGTTCATACCGTGTACCAGGCAAGACACTGTCCCCTGAATGTACCAAGGTGAGTAAAATGCCAGCGAGTTACTTACAGTACAGTGTGTTCCAATACGGGGGACCCAGCAGGTGACATATTCTTTGTTAGGCATGTTACATGCATCATACATTATTTAATTCTCACGACCATCAAGAAGTGGGTATTTATTTCATTACTCCTACTCGGTAGAGGAGGACATTAAAGCTTAGAGGTGAAATAACTTACGTGATAAACAGCAGAGCTAGGATGTAAACTCAAGACTCTGTGACTCCAAAATTTATCTTTCTATTTACTCTGCTCTCCTCTCAACCATCCCGCCTCATTTGGGATCCTAAGTTTGGTATTATTTCTTCTACTCAGCACATTTATTACGTGATGGGCCCTAGAGTTAAAAATAAAACACGAAAACGTGCCAGGTGAACAGGAAGCAAGCTAAGAAATTGGGGCATCATGACAACAATGAGTGTACAGGAGGGACCTAGTAGAGCACAGGCCACATCCGGGTCTTGCAGGGCGGACCTAGTGTTGCCCTATCGATGGAGGAGGAGGTCCCAGCCATGGCCGTGGAAAGCAACTTCTGGAAGCATTCGGGCTTCACACAGCAGCTGTTCTGAATCCCCGCAGATAGCGTTCTGCTTCTGTTTCCCCACATCGTGCAGGCCCGGCCGTCCAGGAGGGACCAGGCTCGGTGTCCCGGCACCGCCCTGCACCCCTGTTCTACAGCGGAGCCTAGCGCAGGGCGTGTGGTTCAAGGACCTGCGTCACGTCTCCAGTGTCCCCAACAACGCGCCTCTCCAGTTCACGAGCTTTTAACGTCAGGTGAGTGGCCCGAGGAAAGCCAGTGATGAAACTACAAAGGAACTCCTGGAGTTGTGACCCCCAAAGAGGTTGGTTGTGATAAATGAGTGCTGTAACAGCATTTGTTGGCGGGAGGGGGAGGGGAGGCTTGCCGGGCCCCGAGACCCAGCCTCCCGGTGGCCTCTTCTCACCAGCACTGAGTGACCTTCTCCGCCTGCCTCCAGAGGCCCCTGCCTTTACTTTCTGGGCAATTCAGCTGGAGAGCGGAGGTATTCGCCGCCGTTCTTTGACGTGAGTGTCCACAGACATAGGAGGGCTGTCGGGGAAACACCGGCCGCTGTCGGCATAACGAGGACAGGTGCGTGGCTGGGTACTTCCCGGACGGCCCTCGTGGACCCAGCAGTGTTTTCCTGGGGCCGGACGGCAGGCTGGCCTTTCGGAATGGCGTGTCTGTTTGAGCTCTTGTGGTAGGAGAATGTCTCCCGCTGTTCACTGTGCAGTGATTTTGTTGTTGTTGTTGTTGTTGTGTCATAGCATAAAGGTACTCAGGGAATGTATCACTAAATTATTATTTCTTGAATAACTCGAGACACGTTGAGGACCATTCGTATATTCCAGTAGTGGGGCATCTAGAAAAATGCCGCATCCATCGCGAATGTTCCCGAGTCGCTCAAGTGCACGGCGCCTGTCGGGAACCAAACCCGCGCCGTCTGTTCATGCGGTTGGAGGTGGAAAGGGTGGGGGGCACGTGCCAGGTGGGGCGTCAGCGGGGAAGTGGGGCCGAACCCGGATGCAGCTGCCTGCCCCCAGATCTGCACGCGAGCGCCGTGTCGGTTCCCATTGAGGTTCGTGTCTCACAAACGTTTCAAAGTCTTTTCTTCTGTAATCACAGCCATTCTGAAGTCAGAAGACTGAATTAGAAACCCTACCTCATGTGATTATAGTGAACTAATTAAGGTGTTAATTGGCCTAGGTTATATTGTGGGGAATAGTGTAATTTTCTTAAATTCGAACTGGCTAATTATAAACAGATGGTTCCAGAACACGTTAAGTACCTGCTCGCTCACACACACTCATTACAGTCAAAGCGGCCTTGCTGGTCTCCGGAGCCGCAGGCGTGGCCTCCCTGTCCCCCCAGCCCGCACCCCTCTGTCTTCGTGGATGAGTCACCGTTTTCTCAGTGGAGCGGAGACGCCCGGCCGCCCCGCTGGAGTGGCAGGCAGCCCGGCCAACCCGCTGTGGGGGCCCTGCCCGGCCGGCCTCGCAGCTCGTTAAGCAGATTGTCAGCGAGCTTGTAATTACGGCGTGACGACCGCGGGTGAGGTAAGACCCCGGCGGCACGCCTTGTTGTTTCCCTGCAAGCGGCTGCGTCTGGGGAGGCGCTAATGTATGTGGGAACCCAGGCCCCGTGGGCTTTGTGTGCCCTGCGTCCACCTGCAGGTCCAACGAGCCCTTCCCCGGTGCTGGAAGAGCCGTCTCCGGGCGCATGGCTGAGAGCCCCGTAAAGCCGACGCAGAAAGCCAGGGTGCTCCACGAGGAAAGCCGCCAGGCTCACCGGAGCCTAACTTGCCCCTAACGCACGAGGTGACGCTCGGGCGTCCCGATAGGGCAGGTGGGCCCCTGGTGACCGATGGCCCCCGGGGTGTCTGTTTGGGGCGCGGAGAACCCCCGTGAACTGATCTGATGGCGTGTGCTGAGGGTCTGAAAGAGCTCGGTGTACCTCTCCTGGTTAATACAGGCTCCACGTACCCGGCGGAGTGTGCAAGCCACCCTCTGACAGTACCGTGTGGGGCACTCGTTAAAGGGGCGCTGTCTTCACTGACTTTATGATCGCTGCGTGCAGACAGGCCAAGGGCAAACTCTCCAGTCGCTGTTGCCCTAATAGCTCGTGAGGAAGGATGGAGAGAGGCCAGCGTGTCACGGACAGGTAGGAGCTGTGGGCAAAATCCGTGCGACTCAGCTCAAGCTGCTAGACACGCGCGACGCCAAGGTAGGAAGAGGAGGCCGCGCTGCAGCGGCAATGCTTCTGTGTGCTGGGCACGGCGTCCAGGGCAGCTCGTGCCCGTGTTCTTCCAAGGCTTTCCTCTGAATGTTTCCGTTGAGGTCAAAGTTATACCTGGGCTCCAAGTTCATGACCAATGCTGGTTTCAGTGGCCACTCTGCTGTTTTAAAAATTATCTCATTATCTCTACGCCTCTCTCCAAAGACTTCAAAGATCTTGCTCAAAATAAAAGCAATGCAAATTTTCCTTGAGCTACAACTCTCGATACAGAAATACAGTAAACTGACTTGTGGGATTGGCTGTTGTGGTAATGCTACTCCAGCAAATTTGGTGTTATTTCATTGATCTTGTCAATGGGGCAATTACTGGAAAGTTCTCTCGAACCTCGCTCCCCTTTCGCCCTGTTGCTCAGACGGTATAGTACACGGTGGTATTTGTGGCCTTCCACTTACCCGGGTTCGTCCTTTGGCATGAGAAGAGAAACTGGCTCAGTTGGAAGCTCCACATCTTGCCCCCCAAAGTTTCTAACCAAGACAGGGGTCTCAGCTTCGCCAACACCGAATTTACTACAGGCGGAGGCGTCCCTGAGGGGGCAGGCTTCCTAAGTCCCAGACGGCTTCCACTTCCCTCATGGAAATGACGCCAGCGTCTCGGAGCCCCGATGTGCACACAGGGGACCAAGTAACACAAGGCTCCTCCTCGTTCCGGGCCACAGCCTGACTCCAGAGTCTGGTTTTCACGCAGGAAGTGAACATGCCAACCTGCCAGCACTGATAAAGGACACTTCCCCAAGTCACTGCCGGAAGTGCCCGCGAAACTGAAGTTCTTCCTCATTTCAACAACTTCGTATGAAACAGAAGAAAAGAGAAGGACAGAAAGGTCACTTAGAGGAATGTCAAACTGTAAAAACCACCATTGATGCAATGTGCCTCCTAAACGAAACACAAAACACACGGTGTTGAAAGTATTTTAATTTTTTTTTTTTTTTAAGCACACAGCCTGCTAGGTTGCCCCAGCATACCGAGGGAAGGTTAACATTAATGCCTTTTTTCTAGGAAAAAAACAAAAAAACAAGACTTGTTTTCAAAGAGGTTTGTTCTGAGTCATCTTCAGCAATTCCCCCCACCCCCAAACTGATGTCAGGGGGAAACGGCTAGAAAATTCTGAAGCAGTAACCCTTTTACACAAGAATCAGGAAAAGGGCGAGAAGCAGAACGAGCCCCGATGCGACAAGAAGGTGGCATCTCTCCTTCCACATAAACGTCGTGTCTGATTGTCTCATCCTCCTGTGAAAACAGCATTCAGCTCGATTTGATGGAGATGAATCTTTTTTCTTAAATCTCTTCGTGTGAGTTTTCCCTCCTCCACAGGCCAAGACTGAAGCGCAGAGGTGCTGGTGTTGACCCCGGGGGCCTGGTGACACAGGCCTCGTGGGGAGGACGGGTCCTCAGGCGCTCCCGTCCGGACTTGCCGAACTCAGGGGCTAAACTTCAGATAAGCATCTGCGCGCTCGGGCGTTTAACTGATCCGAACCTCCCAACGTTTTTGAGGTTTGCCGACGACTGGTATTTATATTGTCATTTAACAAAAGGATCTGCATTAAACCAGAGACGTTACATTAATGGTTAAGTTCACATCCATTAAAAGCACGGAGCATCTGCGGAGCGCACACCGGCCTCCAGGATGTACACACGGGAATGGAAACTCATGTCGGGCTGAGGCCGTAAATCGATGTCTAAGCACCGCCTGTCGGGTTTGGGAGTTGGGCTAATGCAGGAAGCTTTAGTTCTTTGCAGTGTACGGGGGTTAGAGAAGGAGGGACAGACCTGTCGCTGAAATGGAAACGTTGAATGGAAAACCCCCAAAGAATAAGACCGTCAACATACAGGTCTTGAAGAAAGTGATTACATCTCGGTCGGGGGCTGAATCATTTTAATGCAGTTCTTGGGTGTCCAGAGGGCGTACCCGAAGGACCGAGGATTCATTCCTAGAATCTAGAGCCCTTCCTTCGGCGTGCTTCTCGTTTTGACTCAAGCGGAGATGGGGGTAGAAAGAAATTTGTCGACTTTCTCACTTAAAAGCTTAGGAAGTGATCATAGAGCCCTTAACTGCTCCCTAGGTGACCTGCCAATAAGCACATTGAATCCACGGGGTCTCCTGCAATGTCCGACGTCAATGTAACCATTTGCCCCCAGGATTCCAGGGGGCCAATTGGCTATCTGCTCAAAGTCAAAGGAAGCATTTTTAATGGATGCACAATAAATTTGAAGTTAACGTAAATAATGTATCAGTGAAGAAGTCACATGAGGTGACTTCCTTTTTAATTTTTTTTAAAGGGACAGACACTGTAAATGATTGACATTTCCTTGTCAGCGATCAGAGCTCCGCATCGAAAAGGAAGAACCTAAATGCATAAAGTGGAACCAGGAATGGAGACCCCGTCACCCCATAGTGAGCCGTGGTTTCCAGCGAGTCCAAGCCAGAAGAGCGACCCGCAGATGTCATGAACGACACAGTCAAGCCAGCGTCACCATTCAAAGGTCACAGAGAACTCGGGCACCACTGTGGACTTGAGTCCTCGGACCTTTTCGGGAAGAGGTGACGACAGTGGTGGTATCAGCCTTGCTCAGGAGACAAGAACCAGGGCCACTTTAAGAAGGACCCAGTTAGCCTGGCGTCCGCTGACATCCCGGCCTCATCATCCCAGCCTTCACCTTGTCCCCGAAGTCCAGGACTACCAGGAGGGGTGCCAGTCCCTCGGGGCTCTCTGAAAGTTTGGAACGGGTCTTCTGCAAAAGTGGGCAAGTCTGTGTGCCGGAACCTCCGCGATCTCGTCTTCCTGAAGCCACGGGCTGGTCGTACCACTCCCGTTTCGAAACCCTGCCGTGTGGTCCCGGCAGCCCACGTACCAAGTCAAGTTCAAGGTCATCTGCCGGACACGTATTCTACTTTCTAGCCAAGCCAACACGCTTGTTCTACCCTGCCTATGCCCCTGATGCCTGTGTCCCAGGCTGCTGCACGCATGTTTCCCTGTATCTGGAACGTTCCTCTTTCCCCCACAGCCCTACCCATGCCCCTGGGCTTGATCTGAGACCGCGGCTCAGATAAAGCCCCCTGCAGATCAAGCCCCCCGGGCTCCCTGTCCCCTTCTGCACTCCGGTCGGGGGGTCGCCCCAGCTGGCTGGCAGAAGTCGAAACATCACGCTGGGATCTAGGAAAACGTTTGTCCTCAGGAAAGGTGACTAGTCACCTGCCCGCTTCCCTGCAGAGTGGCCTCTGTTTGTGCATGTCCATTCCTAGTGCATCTGCTGTCTTTCCTTGCAACTAAACGTTTGCCGCCACACTTTCAAAAAGTGGCTGAGTTTTAGGGCCACTTCTTTTTATTTGGGGGTATCAAAACCGCGAAGAGGCGGTGGTTCCATACTGCTAAGTCTGATGACCTTCAGCTTGCTTCCAGCAAGAGTGACATTTGACAAATGATCGCTTGATTAGCTTTGTACAGTGCCTGCTTTACAGACACCCACAATTCCGGGGGCGGGCGGTGACGGAGGCAGGCCAGATGCAAGGGGAACACCCGTGTTCTGGCCGCAGATCCCCAGCGGCTCCATCGCCGGCATTAGTAGCCTGACACCTCAGCACACCTCACAATAAAACCTATTGTAATGCCGGTCCGCAGGGGGTGGAGGAAATTTGAAAATCTGTCTAGAAATGCAGGAAGCACCGAAAGCTATGTAATCAAAGCTCAAAATGCTCTCAACGGTGTGGTGGCGTTTTTTGTTTTGGTTTTGTTTTGTGTTGTTTTAAGTAGGAACAGTTGGGCTAATTCCAGGAATACTACATAAAACTGATATTTAAAAGCGTAAAATCAGATCTGATCCGGCTCAGGCAGTTTACCTTGTGTACCTAGCTAGAAAACAAACAAACAAAAAACCATTTGTAAATGAATTTGGAAAGTATGATACATCAGAAACAGACCTGTTATGGGGAGTGGTATTACAGAACATTAGATTGCGGATTGTTGCAGACGGTTTTCGTTCCCTGGATCGAAGCATACTTGTTTGAGAAGTTGGTCCTGCTTGTCAGTTTGAGGAGGGTTCTATTACTGTTCTTATAGCTTTCCAATCCAAGTATCACATTTACAAAGCAAAATGCTAGCACAGAAGCTGGAATTTGCTAGAATCGCTTTATAATTTTTCTTTAAAGGGATACATATTTATAGGTATTGAAATCACTGACTTGCTTTTAGTTGGATTTATTGGCCTAAATTAAAATGTCTATTCCATTCCAAGAAGGAGAGAGGGGAGATTTGTTCCAGGGCACCCTCAAAGGAGAAAAGTTCGGGTGCAGCGTTCGTCACCAGCCCAATCCATTCGTCACCAGCCCAATCCAGCAGACCCTTAGTATAGAGAGAAGGGTGTATAGCTCACAGGTGGGGCAACCACCAGGGCCTCCCCAGGCCTGGGGAAAAAAACGAACGTTTTGGTCAAGAAAGATTTCTCTCAGCAACATAAAAGGTCTTTTTTGTTTGTTTTTTTAACTTACGAAAACTGTGTCATACTAGAGAATAGCAAGAAAAGAATGACAAAAATAATGGCTCATAAGGGTAGACAATAATATCTTTAATGACGGGCAAACCGAGACGCTCTTGAGTCTGAAGAAGAGGTAATTAAGCATATGGTAGGGCTCGATATTGTTTTTCATGGACTCAAGGTACATGAAGTGATGTTGAAGAAGCTCAGAGACGATCGTTGTGAAAAAGGAAACGCGACATAGAGGAGGATGTACACGGCCCCCCATTTGGCGGGAAGTGGCAGGACATGAGCACAGACCTCAGCAGGAAGAGAGCGGGGAGCATAGGAAGTAGTCACGGAAGAGGCATTAGGTCCTAAAATGACTTTCCAACTGGGCTTCTGAAATATTCTCCTCAGGGAGTCTTTGTAAAACAGCATTTGCTAGTCCTGCAGCATGTGTAGCCTAGATAAACTTTCCTCTTCAGCCCCTAAAATCACGTTTTAATTTATGAGGAGACATTATGAAAAAGCCTGGAAACATCGGCATAGGCTATTTAAAATTTTTTTAAAAATCAATGAAGTAAGCATCAGAAATCTGAACTTACATTCTGGTTCCGACTCTAACCGTTTAGGTAATTTAGGAAGACAGTTAATGTCTTGGGTGGTAACATCTGTATCTATAAACTGCCTGCCTTTAGCAGAGATGTTGTGGAACTCACTAGTGCTGTAGAGTGTAAGACCGCCATTGCTGTGGCGCAGTTACTATCAACATCATCACCGGGCTTCTGCCGCTAACCCTCTGAGACAGCAGATGCTCTGGAACTTCCTCCTACTACATTACAATTAACTGCTGGAGAAACAGTAAGGAACGTACTTTGAAATGTATTGCTGGGCTTGAATGGAAGTAAAAGAGCTCTCACAACAAAGCAAATAGTAATAATGAGCTGAATCCAATAGGGGAAGCAGCTAGATGGCCTTGGGAATGAATTCTCACGCCAACTGTAGGCGTCAGATAACAAGCCTCGGGCCCCTCCCAGGGTAGAGGAGCTTGAGCTGGGATTCCGTCGTTCTCCGAGGATGTAAGTACAGAGCTGTCCGGAAAGTATCCCGCCACGTCATATGAAAAATAGAAGCATTCATGGCGGATTGTTTCCGGACAGACCTTGAATAGCTGAAGTAGTTCCATTTCCCATTGGCTCCTGAGAAAAGTAAGCAGAGATTCTCCAGAAAGGAAGGCATTCCCGATGTAGGCCATTGGGGTGTCCACTGATGAAGGGCAAGCAGATGTGAGCTCACAACCCACATTTGCAGAACACACGTAAAAACAATCCACCACGAGTGATCGTCCGCAGGAGCAACAAAATGAGATTTAGATTCTGCTCTAGAGGTAGCATCAGATTGTAATGCATCAAACTGAACTGTCCTTATTTGATCACGATACCACACTCTATATGGAAAAGGAGACAAAACAAAAATAGAATTAATAAAAGAAATTAATAACATGGCTGAATATAAGATCAGTCTGTGAAAATCGATTGTATTTCTACCCACAGATAACTTTATCTATAAAGTCTCCCACCCAGGAGTGAACCCAACAAACAACTACAACAACTTTATAGGAAAAAAAATTAAATTTTATTGAAACATGCATATATTAAAGAAGACCTAAAAATATATAGGTCTGTGGATAGGAATAGCATCAAGACATTTATTTTTCCTAAATCAATCATTAGAGTCAATGTAATTTGACACAAAATTCCAACTATTTTTATGGAATTTGATAAGTTACTTCTGAAATTTATGAGAAAAAGCAAAGAGCTAAAAATACTTGACACTATTAAAGAACAAAAAAAAATAAGAGGAAGGCACTTTTATATCAGATACCAAGATGTATTACAAAATACATCTAAAAAATTAAGACTCAATAATATTAGTGTGGATATAGACAAATTCTTCAATAAAACCGAATAGGGAGAGCTCAGTAACAGATGGATGTGTACATGAAAACTTATATTTGTTGAGAGGTCCTGCAGGTCACTGGAGGAAAGCTTATAAATAAAAGGGTAATTCCATAAATGATACTGAGATCATCGTCTGTTTCTCTATAAGATGAGAAAAATATTTCCTACTTTCCATTAAGTATTTAAAACTAAAAAAGGCAAAATTGTAATTATGTTAGAAAAAATATAGAAAAAATATCCTCATGATTCAGAATTGGGAAGATTTTTTGTTTTAAACATGATACAAAAAATGAAATGAAACAAAAAACCCCACCACTAATCACAAAAATAAACATCATATACTCCATTTTTAAAAGTGAAAAGATAAGCTACAAACTTAGAAAAAACATTTTACAAAAATTAGAATCCAAAGGGTTTATTTTTAATCCAGAATATATAAAAAGTTCCAAAACAAAAAAGATGAACCACCTGCAAATGAAATGACCCAAAGAAATACCATATTTTTCTGTGTGTAAGACACCCATGTATAAGATGACCCCTACTTTTTTAACCCAGCATTAAGAAACCCCCTCAACTGGTTACTCCCATGTATAAAACATCCCCCAATTTTTGGTCTAACAATTTTAGACAAAAGTATCGTCTTACACACAGAAAAATACAGTAACTGGGCATAATAGCAGAAAGGCCAGTAGTAAAGAGAGCAATGCAAATTTAGACCACAATGAGAAAATTAAGAAAGTAATAGCAAAAAACCGGTACTGCTGTGAACCCACGTACCGTTCTAAGTGCTGTGCATGAATTCACTCACTCAATTCTCATGGAATCCTCAGACATCCATCCTCTTCCCCATTTTACAGAAAGAAGTGGAGCAACAAGACGTTAAAGACTTCGCCCAAGACAAACAGACAGAGATGTCCATCTGGCGTCCACTCAACCACTCGCTGGCGATCACTCGGTTGCACCACCGTAGAAAACAGTCCCACTAACACGTGAAGTTGAACAGCGCAGACTCTTCAGCTCAGCCGTTCTACCCCTGGGGATGGAGCCAAAAGAAGCTTTCACCTGCGTATTTCTGCAGGTGTATGAACGTTGTTCGTGTCACCATGGTTTGTTACAGGAAACATAAAAACTGGGAAAAGTGTCAATCAACAAGAAAAGGGGTAAATTGTGTTATATTCATCCTGTAGAACACTTTACAGTGGTGGAAAGGAACCAATTATAGCTCCATAAAAAAGTAGCGATGAAGCCTTAGATATATGCAGCTGAATTTTTCAAAAGTTTCAGAAAAGACTAAATTTAGTGCAATATTTTTCTTTTACTGAAAACAAGCAAAATTATTCTTTAGGTAAAATACTGGGGGTGCCAAAATATACATACATTTTAAGAGCTGTCATCTATGTATGGACTTTTCAAAGTTGAATTGAATTACGGTAGCAATGTGTAGTGTGACGTTCGCTCAAAAGATGGTGTTAATCAAATGAATGCTAGTGTCACCATGGGACAGGCAGGACAGTTACAGAACATGGCAGAAGCACATTGTCGTTGAAGGAGCCCAAGACCACTTTGAAGTGGTACATGAAATTCTATTGAGTTTCCCCCACATTCTCCTGATTAACACCCCTTGACTTCTCCCTATGGGGGACCTTAAAGTGGTGTCCCATAGAAAACGGGCTCGCTGGTGGGACTTCAGGAAGAAATTTAAATGGCATGTGCAGTGATACAAGAAGACACTTTGGTCAACGTGGCTCAAGCAGTCGTTCACCATAATCAGAAGCATCTGGACGCTGATGGTCACCACTTTGGGCACCTCTTGTCATGGCAGAAGTCACGCATGACTTGTTTTCATCTCTCATAATTGTTATATATTATTACAATTTTAATACAGCTTTTTCCTTTCTTAAAATGTGTGTACATTTTTTGGGACGCTCTGTAGATGGGTAGTTTTTTTTTAAACTATTAACAAACAAATGTGCAGAGCCATAGTTACTTCTGGGGTCAGGATGGAGCGCAAAGGTAGGTTTAAGTTTCTAATATTCAGGTCCTCAGGTGAGCACATGGTTAGAGGTTGTTTTCACCTTTGTGCTTCACACTTACATGTAGGTTCCTATACATACAAATAACACATACTATTTGTTTAAATGTTTCAATACCCATGTCTTTATTACATGGTGTTAAATATTTAGTTCATAAAACCCACTAATACATACCTGATTTCCGAATTTCAATCTTGCTCTAAATTAAATATTATGAGCTAATAATTCAAGAACTAGAGAAAAAGAGGGAGAATGATGGCCTGAAGTTTAGAAGCAGATTCACGATTTATCAACTCAAGGATTCTGCTATATTGAGAAGTACAGAATTTTAAATGTGAGGTTAGAAATATAAAGATTTGTCTTGGGTGCTTACAACAAACACATTTTGCTTAACATTTCGCTCACCTGTTCTAAGTGGCTGGACCACGTTCAGCCCAATCACGTTGCCGTTCATCCCCGTCTAATCATTCAATCTGTTTACAAATCCCATCATCGCTGCTTTTCCCCTGGGGTGAAGGCTCTGACTCCTTCGCTCACGTCCACACCAGTCAATCAAGGTTGCTTGCTACAGCAGACAGGTTTCTGAGCAGAATGGAAAATTTCGGGAGATAGAGAAATCAGGATTTGGATGAGGACTGCTGACTCAAGATAATTAACTCAAACTACGTGAGAATGAAGCTATCACATTCCTAACACAGATCTCATAAGGCTGCTCCCGGACCGCAGGCTTAGGTAAATGGTACCTAGAGAGAGCAGACTTGGTTCAAAAGAACGTAAGATAAATTCAATCATGACCTAGGGCTTCTGGGGATGCAGGCATCCTGCAATCGCCAGTCCCCTGGAGTGATGCCCATGAGAGCTTCTCTGTCCCCTGCCGGAAGTCCCCTCGGAAAACCTGCTGGTCAGTCACAGTGGGACTAACGTTTCTCATCTCCCCATGTTCTCTCATTTTTAGTGACTGGAACATTCAGTTCCTTCTGCCTCGGGCATTCTCCACCACTCATCCCTGCACAGAGCTTAGATTTAAGCTTAGACTGAACTCTCTGCCTCCAAGGATTGCCACAGAGCCCTCCAGTGTGCACTGTCAGATGGCACGCTCAGGACTGAAGAAGTAGCCCCAAGCTACTGAGAGGACTGCTGTTGACCATCCATCTCTTAATGACTGTCTGATGACAAGACATCTGCACCCCCACCACCTCCCACCCCACCCCTGTCCCGACTCTGAAGGACCACCCAAGGCTATCCACCTAGAGTCGGCTCTTTGGGGGCCTTTCCCAATTCTGGGATAAGTGTCCTTCCTATGTATGTTATTAGCTCCCTATATTCACCGCCATTGTGCCCATATTTTAATTGCCAATTGATTCCTTTATCTCCTGATCAAAACCATAAGCGCCTTGAAAGCAGGAATCATCTTTCATTCACCTTTGTATCTCCAACACCAAGAATATATTAGATGCTCAAGAAATGCTCATTGAAAGATTACGTCTATAATGAAAGGGTGCTCAGGTAGGGTACACTAGTTAGGGCAATGTCACTATAACAAACCCCAAATTACAGCTGCTTAACCCAACAGACCAGGTGTTGGCAAACTTTTTGGATAAAGGATCAGCTAGTAAATATTTTAGTCATCGAAGGTGATACAGTCTTTATTGCAACTGCTCAACTCTACTGTTGCAATGCAAAATCAGCCATAGACCACATGTCAACAAATGGGCATAACTGTTCCAATAAAACTTTACTTACAAAAATAGGTGAAGGGCCAGACATCTTTAGTGGACATCTTTCCTCCTTGTCATTTGGAGATTCATGTTGCTTCTGTTTCATGGCTCTGCCATTCCCTAGGGTCTCCCAGTCCTCTCTTCCCGTTGGCACAGGAAAAGACAAGGCTGCTTCCTGAAATCGTTGACCTGAACAGCAAGCACGAAACTTCCACTTGTAGTTCATTTGCAAGGACTAATGACGAGGCCACAGCCGTGTGCGGAGGAGCCCAGACACGTAATCTCTGGCGAAGCAACCGCCCCTCCCAGCAATCACTCCAGATGATGGAGGGACACGTGAATCGTGGTGGACAGCCGGCCATCTTACTCCAGGAGGGGAATTTCTCCGTTTTACTGAAACAGCCCTCAGTTGACGTTGCTATTCTTTCTGTCTTTGTCCTGGAAACGTGGTTATCACGTACTACAGTATCCATTCATGTATGTATTCTCCTGTGGGGTTTCCATGATGCCCCAACGATCCACAGACCCACACTGCTTCAGGGACTAATAATGTCTGTCTAAGTAAGACCAATAACCATGTAAAAGCGAGACCCCCACAGGGAGAACAGTGGTGGTTACAACGAGTGCGAGGAGCTGGGAGAGCGTGTAGAGACCAGTTAGGACACATTGCAAATGTCTGTGGTGGAGATGATGGGACAGCAAGGAGGCTGAGGAGCTGAGGGGAGCGTGCCTGGATCTGAGAGACTTATGGAAGGCAAAACCAAGGGAATGGGATGGTGCGTTCTGCGCGAAGGTGAGCAAGAGAGACGCATGAAAGGAAACGAACAAGTAAGGTAGGGGCAGAAGCGGGTTTGGGCAAGAGAGAATCCAGCTTGGGCCAGAAGACCTAGGGTTCAGTTTGGGGCACGTTGAGTTAGAAGTGCTTTTGAGATATTCAGGTGGCGGTGACAGAAAAGTGACCCTTGGCAACACAAATATCACTGGCAACCTTCAAGAAAGCCTAGTCGTTGAAGCGATGAGATTTGGGGGTCAGGGGGTGAGCAGGGGGTAAGGTGAATGCTGAGGATAAAGGATGCTTTCAAGAAAATGGGTGGGAAAGAAGTACAGAAATGATGGAGCAAGTTTTGCAGGAAAGATTTTGCACCTTGGGAGACGTGAGTAAAATTATAAACGCCGACAGAAAGTGAGAGGTGAGACATTAAATACAGCTCACCCTCCTTGGGGTGGTGGATGGTCACCCCAAGAAGGGGTAAGGGGGTGGCATGCAGAGCAAAGATGGGGAGATGAGTTTTAGCGGGAAGATGGGCTCCCTCCTCTACTGGACTAGCGGGAAGGGAGTGGAGAACATTCAAAGTAGTCATTACGAAAAGGGGGGGAAGCTGGCCCGGGCAAACCCGGGTGATGGCAGCCCATCTGAGGGGACTGACATTCATTTCTAGTGGTACCAATGCCACACCGGAGAAAAGGTCTCAACCCAACTCATCAGCAAAGACAGAACATCCAACTGCTGGGTTTCGAGTCCATAGGCTTCTACCCAAGAGGCTTTCCTCCTTGGGGGCCAGGAGGGTGACAGAGCTTGAGCAGTTGCCTTTGGTAACCGTTTGCTCGCACAGTGAGTATGACATCCATTCTTACCGAGAGAAGACACGTTGAGGTTTGGAAACTAAATTGCCTAAATTCAGAGCCAGAGCCCACACCTTTCCCACTATTCCATGTTGCTTCTCCTTCAAAACAAAGTTAAACTGTGGTGGATTAATCCGCATCTCCGATCCCAAAGCAATGTCAAACCGGAAGTCATCTGCGCGTCCCCGTGCTGGCGCGCCGGCCGCCGGCCGCTCACGGCTGAGGAATTACACTGCATCGTCTCCTAGACGCTACCTGCTTTTCAGCGGAGGAGTCTAAAACCGAGTTCTAACCTGTGCTAACCTGCCTGTCTCCCACAGGCAGAACTTCCCCCTCACCTCCACGGAGCGATACAGAATTAATGGCACCATATTTTAATAAGCTCGAATTTAAAAGGACAATGGATTGTCACCCTGCCCCCACTGCCACCTCTATTCCCCCACTCGTCTCCAAATACAGGTGCACTAGAGCTCTCCGTGAGGTTCTGGGGAAACAGCTGAGACTATAAGGTACAGGTCAAAAATCATCAACAGTCATTGAACTCCCCAGTCTTAGCATCTTAGAGTGACAATGGCCTCTATGAGATTCAGGCATGAGGGAAGACAGTTCCCAGTTCAACACGGATGACGTGTCACCTCTGTGAGCACCTTCTTAATTAAGGAGAGGAACCTCAAACGCTCTCCCACACCGTCTGAGGGATTTCCTCATCACATTCTGATTTAGGTGCGCCGAGGGCTGACCGTGATTGCCACTTCTATAAAAATGACAGAAAACACAGGATACTCGCTCAAAGGGATGGTGTTCAAATACTGTCTAGAACACGAGGAGTTAAGATGGAATTCTCTCCAGAGAGCCATGGAGCACGTCCTCTGTAGCCAGTGTCCCCGTGAGCTTCAAATCAAGACCTGGGCTGCCATGGCCGTGGGACAAGGTGCACACCACCCAGCAGCTCTCGTCAATGCCCGGCCCCACAACATCAGCGCCATCGTTAGCCTTCAGACAAAACGTAGACACCATCTCCCTAGCCCAACACCCATCGCCCAAGCAAACAGAGGCCCAGAGAGGTGAGGTCAGGCGTCCGAAGCCGCCCGGCCAGCGAGCAGCACAGGCAGGGGAGAGCCCACCAGGCACCGCTCTGTGCTGGGGAGAGGACGCACGTTCTCCACGGAGGAGGGGGCAGATGAACAGGAAAGGGGCGGCGAGTAATTTGTGACTCTGAAAATGACTCTAAGGAAATTAAAGAGAAAACTCGCAAAGGGAAAGCACCCGTCGAAGTCAAGTCTGTCTTCCTGACACAACAGCCCTGAGAAGGAAAGTTGGAGAGGTGACGAAGAGCAGTGCAGTGCGCGGCCCGTTTTTATCTGCGGAAAGTGGGCTGGGGGGAAGACAACGTGCTTTTCTAACTTCACAAATGGGACTTACACTTTTTTTTTCTTCAAAGGAAGAAGAGAAGAGGGGTGTTGTTATTTTTAAATAGATGGTATAAGCCAGGACGGGATTCCACGGCCCGTTCTGTGGGGTCATGAAGCAGGGCAGACCCTTGTGTGTCTTTGAACACAGGTGGGTGCAGGATCTCGGGAGACAATTCATATAAACCCGCAGAGGGCCTACTGAAATTATTGTTGAATAGTGCTGGAAATACTGTGAAGTTTGACTTCCAGTTTCTTTTGTTGGTGGTGAGAACCCACATGATAGCCACGGCTCCCTCACGCGCCACTCCCTCCCTTGCTGGCTCTGCAGGTGTTCATGGTGACACAGTGCTCTCCCTTCCCGTTAAGAGAATGATTTCAAGAGAGGCTTACTTCTCAGAGGCCAAGCCCCAAAGCGACTGTCCCTCCCTGCACGTGGGGGCCATCTGCTCTGCCCAGAGGCCATTCAGAGCCCCCGACGGCGCGCACGCTGCGTGCGGAGAGCTGACAACACAGATGCTCACCCGCTTGGACCCAGAAGTGGGCTCACTGGACCACAGGGTACTTCCGCTCGTGTTGTCACTTTCTTGAGAAATCTCCACACTGTTTTTCATGAGGCATCTGAAGGAATCCAACCCCCAAAAGCAGAGAGCAGGAAGGTGGCTAGCGGGGGTGGGGGTGGGGGTGGGGAGTTACTGCTCAGTGTGTATTCGGGATGACAACGTTCTAGAGGTCTGCTGCACCCCATTGTGCTTCCAGTGAAGATTGCTGTACTCTATGCTTAAAATTTTGTCAGGAGGGTAGCTCTCATGTTAGGTGGTTTTTGTTGTTTTTTTGTGTTTTTTTTTTTTAAACCACACACACCCCAAAAGGTAAATTCCTCGTACTGGTGATAAGTGCAATAAACAAAACTATGAAACCTACTTGAAGGTACTCGTGGGGACTCGTGTTTGAGAACGTGGGTCAGGTTAGTTTGCAAGATCCAGAAAGAAACCAAAGTCGCCCTCACTCAACGAGAGGTTTGTGCAGCCCTGTTTATTTAACGTCAGAGCCTATAGCTCTTGTTGCTGTCAAGTGTTCTAGATGGTTCTCGGAGAGGTGTGCTTTTCTCCCGGGAGGTCACAGGTGGAAGTATTTGTACATGTGTGTTATCACTCAAAGTCAACACTGGGGGACACCGTGCGGAAACCAGAGGCCAAAGTCAGATCGTCCCCACCGGGGCCCCTCCCTGGCACCGGAATGAAGTCACTGGGACCCCGTCCCCAGGCCGCGCGTGCTCGCCAGCGCGCTTACGCCCTGATGGACAGCCGGCCGCGCCCCCGGCCCCCTTGCGGGGAGAAAGACTTCGTGTTGCCACCCCGCCCCCACGCCTGGGCACACGGAGTCCAGTGGCCACTGCCACGTGTCACTGGGGTTTTCTCATCCACCATAATACTCATAAGGACCCAGTTCCCCCTGCGAAGCATCTCTTATTTTGAGGGGGAGGAAGAGGACCCACCATCCAACGTTTTTTCCCCCTGAAATGGCCCTTGGGGAGAAAAAGAATTGGAAGAAAGGAAGGAAGGAAAAAAAGGGAGTTGGGGGGACGGACGGGGGAGCATTCGGTGGGTTATTCCCAGCCCGTGGGCACAGAAGCTGACGTCATTTCCGGGAAGCCCCGGGGCGCCTTTGCGCTGGCGCTGCAGCCCGTCCCGCCCCGGCCCTGCACACGGGCTCATGCGGGGAAGCACGCCCCCACTCAGGCTCACCGCGCTCTCCACGCCCCAGTTCCGTGTCGGACAGCAGGACGCAGCCGGATCGGGTCACACCCTTTCCTGTGTGACGGTGCACGGTCCTCGTTACCACAGCACGTCACGGAACCTTCTGGCATCTTCAGTTGGGTCCGTCCTTTTGGGTCAGGTTGTGCTGGGAATAAGGAAACATGCTAGGAAGGACGTGTGCTATTGCCCGGTACACGGAGTAGCAGCCTGCGGTCCTCACCCACGTGGGTGTCGGAGGAGGAGCGGCCGCCCTCGCCCACCAAGGGCCACGTCTTTCCCTGACAACTGGCCCTCGGTGACAGCAGCGGCAGTGATGTTCTCCGCTTCAAGGCACCGTGCTGAGGCCCAAAGAACGTGGACGGACATGCTCGGTCCAGGCCAAGGACACAGCCGGGAGCCGGAGGGCACATGTGTTCGGCGAAAGCCGTGCAGAGCAGGAGCGCGTTCTCGCAGCGGCCATGGTCAGACCTCCGCCCTTTGCGCCCTTATGCCTTTCCTGAATCAGGGGTGGTCGGCGGTCGTGTGCCAGAGGAAGAGTCTGGGAGCCGGTTTCCGGACGGCCGGACGGGACTGCGGCTGTAAGAACGAGAAACTGTATGCCCACGGGCATGCAGAGGCAGGACGGGAGCTCCACGGTCAGGGCGCCGGACTTCGCACGCGGACTTTGTCACTTCCTACCTGTGCGTCAAACTCCTCCGTCCTAACAGGTGGATACTAATGTATCACCTTAGCCTGGGGTGAAGGCTCAGTGCTCACATGTGAAAAGCCCTAGCACGCTGTCTGCACATGCTGAGGGCAGGGGTGGTCACCTGGTTTTGCCCTGCTGGGAAAAGGTGGCCTGGAACAAAGCTGACACACAGTAAGTGCTCAATAAACCCTTGCTGAGGCCCGGGAGGGGGCAGGGGGCAGCCAAACTATGCTCTGTCCTGGCTCCTGTTGGCCTGGGGTTCAGCACCCCATTCCTTATAAATCCAAGCAGCTTGCAATCTCCAGTTTTAAAGACCCAAATCATTTGAAGCAGCTTTAGATTTCTCTGCAAAAATTCAAATGCACACACCTTCAACCTTTGCTGCCTTCTTCCCCTTCTTAAAAAAGGTAAAAAAGCAAGGAAAAGGAAAACTCCCTAGTTTCAAATTCCACCTTCATTTCTCCCCCACGCCCCGAGTGACAGGTGCAAACAGACCCTCCCTCGTGGAGTCCTCCTGCACTTCTGCATGGGGAATCTTGTGGGCTCCCTGCAGGGGTCGGCAGGGGTGGGGGTGGGGGCTGGGGCGGAGCCCCGGCGGGCGGCGCGGCGTTTGGGGAGGGGTCGGGCTGGGAGCGCGGGGCTCCACGCGGGCTGCAGCGGCAGCGCCGGGACTGCAGAGCTCAGCAGCTTTTCTGCAGCTGTTTTGCCGACGCGGCCGCGTGTTCCCATCACGACCGAGATGCGGCCGCGCTCCTGCCGACCGCAATCTATTAGCTCCAGGAGCTTTTCAGCGACTCGCCCGGCCGCAGCTTCCTGCTCGGGCCCCCGCCGGCACCGCGCGCTGAGGGGAAGATGCCGCCCCGCCCCGCCGTGCCCCGCCCCCGCCACCAAGTGTCCTCGCTCTCAGGAGCTTTGCCAGGCCAGGAGCTCCGGGCGACAGTGTGCAGCAGTGCGCCACCCGCTTCCCCGGCGGAGCGCGCGGCCAAACGCGGCTGGAGACCCGGAAAGCGCTCCAGGCCCGCGGCCGGACCCGCGCGCTTTCACGCTGCCCGTGAACTTGGGGAAGGCACGAATCTGCCCTCTTCCTCGTTCTGTTTTGTGTGTGGGTCTTCCGTGAAGAATTGCGCGCTCGCCCGTGGGGGTGGGGCACGCGTGCGTGCATGTGTGTGTGCGCGCACGCACGTGTCTGCGCACATGTGTGTCTTAGTGTCTCTGCACACGTGTGTGTCTCTGCACACTTGTGCATGTGTGTGTGTCTGCACACGTACGTGTGTGTCTCTGCGCATGTGTGTCTCTGCACATGTGTGTGTGTGTGTGTATCTGCACGCACGCCTTGCACACAAGCTAGAGGGAGAGAAAGATCTGAAAGATAAATGTTTTTCTAACCCAGTACTTTGGTATTGATTGGGATGAATTTAAGAGAAAGCTCTTGAATGGACATCACAAGCTCCCTGCAGGAGAGAGGACAATAAATTTTCTTAAGCGATAAAACAAAACAAAAAAAACACGCATTTCCCGTGGCCCTGGGTTGAACGGATGCCTTTCTGGACCCACCAGGAGGGGAACGAACGTTTGGGGGGCCGCTGCCGACTTCCTCACCTGCTGGAGGGGCTGGCGGGGGGGGAACGACCTAAGTCAGCACTTTTGTGTGTGTCAGTTGAAACTACAAAGGCAGCCAAAAGGAGGTCTCACTCGTTTTTTTGTCAGCTTCAGTTGGGAACAGCAGGTAGAAGCTAAACTTCGGTTTTACTTTTTCACCACGGGGAGCTATAAATAGATGAGCGCATGTGGCTCTCCGGCTCAGTCACCTACACTTGCCTGCCCCTCGCCATCCAGGCGGCTCGAACTCCCACACGAGCAGGGCGGCAGGTCACAGCCCCCGCACCGACATTTTCCACAACATGTGTGCCACAAGGACAGACGGCGGCTAAGCGCATTTTGTTGTTATTTTTGTTTTAGCTTTGAGCTCTAGATGCAGCCCGCCCACGCTGTCGGTTCTGGAAGCAAAGCCTCCTCCTGAAAGCCTTGAGTGCTGCTCAGTTGGTGGAGGGAGGGAGGAAGAAAGCGACCCTCTTGGGTGTGTTTACATGTGTCCAAAACACACCAACTTATGTTACAAAACTACTCATGAATAACCTACAAACTGATGGGATAGGACGTGTGGGATATGTCTACCACATGGCATTGTCTACCTGATTTCCACCTTCTTTCCTATTTGGTAAAGAAGACATTTTCACAGACATTGGTTCCCATTTCTAGCTCAGCCGTGAACCCACTGGGTGGCCTGACTTGGTCACCAGGAAGCTGGGTGTCTCCAGCAGTAGGATGCAGTAATCACCCCAGTCTGGGTCTGGGGGTGTCAGGCATATGGCCACTAGAAGCCATTCAAGATCCCTGGTTTCTCTAGACATTAAAAGCAAGACAAATTCCTGGTCTGTGGTTTCCTCCAGTTTGTCCAAATGTGAGCAAAATAAATAACTGAAGATGACATACCCCCATCCACACATACACACACACACACACACGTGCGCACACACACACAGACACACACACTTTTTCCTTATCTTTTCCTCTGGTTCCACCAAAACTATCTAAAAATGAAGAAACAAATTGCTCTAGCTGTCCTGGAATTCTAGCCTCTCCTCCCTCCCCATAATACGTCTCCTGTTTGACGAATATGCACATGCTCAGAACCACAGTGCACAAGCTAATCCATGCTCTATTCTAATCATCAGATTCTGGAACTCTCAGGCCAGTGGATAATTGGGTCATTTATGTTGAACTTGATTGTTTTCTCTGTCCATTTCCAGTCCGTGCAGTTGTGCAAAGCCTGACACTAATGTGGTCATATGGTCCACAGGGCTGAGTCCCTAAGAACCAAGTCACACCTCTGGAGACCATGACCACACACGTCCCTACCCATGGCTCCCAGGTAGAGAGGTGTAAGTCAGTTACCAAGGAAATAATACAGTAAGAGAGGAATCAGGGACCAGAAACAACCCCCCCACACACACATTGGGTTGAGTAAATGAGACAATGTAAGTCAAGTTCTTAGAGTATATTAAGTGACTGAGACATGGTAGCTATTATTATTCCAAGTTCTTCAATTTTTCCACCCTCCATCAGCCTGGCCGGAGGCAATGGACTCCCAAAGAAACCGAGTGCATCTTTTGCGTGAAAAGAGATTGAACATATCCTTAAAGATGGGGTCAAATGAGGCTCACATTTATTGACGACAGCTCCCCCAAAGCACGTTCCACTTTACCTGGGTTGGGAGACAATTACTGAGCCAGCAGACTCCAACAGAGTCCTATAGAAGGAAGTGAAGCTAGAAATAACTCTCCTGACGGCTACGTGTTTTTTTAGAGCAATCAAACTTGGGGACTTTACCTGACAACTGCCCTAGAAACGTGAAACGGCAGAACAATTAGCAATTATCCCACCGTCACCACGTCGTCCTCACTCTTGCCTGGTTTGACCCACTCTTTGACATTCCCTGAACACCTCCCGTGTGCAGACGTCTTGACAATTAATTAACTAACCTTCACAAAACTCCTCTCAGGTAGATGGATGAAAAGCACCGCGGCTTTATCTCCACTTTTCAGGAAACTAAAAACAGAAAGGTTATGACTTACCCAAAAGTCACACAGCACGCTAGCGGAAGGGCTGGGATCAGTACCAATGAATTCTGTCTTGAGCCAAACCACTGTGACTCTCATCGTAAGGGACGAGTCCTGACTCACCACAAAACTCAGACCAAGTTCAGCTCCCTGATACTTTCTAGAGGGCGTAGCCTTGCACTGAGTTGGCCAGAAAAACAAAAAGGAAAAGCAAAAAAAGAATTGAATTCAACTTAATAGGCAGAGAGAAAAAGGGTAAGGAAGATCGTCAGTAAAGAATCCTTTCGTTCACGCAGCCAAGTTGTCAAGCTGTCAGCTTGACCTGGCATTGCAGGGACAATGAACACAGAAATACACTTGACTAGGAAAATGTGAGGTTCCTGGTACTGTCAGAGGGAAACAAAGACTTCTATAAACAAGGCCATCCGAGACACGTTTACAGTCGGTTTCTAAGTTCAAGCTCTTGCAGTATTTTTGGCTACAGCTCCCTGCACTGTAGAAGGCTTTGCCGAGGCCACCGAGTCACAAGTTACTTTGCGTGATGATGTATGGCTTCCGGGCCTTTTGTATGTTGACGTCCCCCTCATCCCTTTCCACGGTACTCCCAAACGATGCTCACTCTTGCGATGCTTACATGAAGCCAAAATACAGAACGGTTCAAAATGCCTTTCAGAACAGTATCGTCCCCGGAGAAGTAACTGCCCTGGGGAAATGTGAACAAAACAGATTCCGTGCAATCTAGAAAGATACCTGTGCAGTCAGAGAGTGTACGGTTCGATGGCATGTGGTTTGTGCATGTGCTTAGACACGAGAAGGCAGTGCACTGGGGCACATGGCACTCATCTCCTGACATACAAGTGTCCTCCCCGATGGAGAGGCAACTTTGAGGACACAATGTGCCACTGCAATGCGCGCCCAGTGCAGAATCGTGCTGGGGTGACAGCACTGTGACGTCATTGTCCCGCCCGTCACGTCATGCGGGACGGTGGTTCGGGTGGCCTGCACGGATGTGCATGTGAGTTCTTGATATTGTTTTGTGAAGTCGTTTGCCGCCTGCACTTGTCATGAAGTCCCACTGTAATGCTCATCGCTTCAGTACTAGGAGATGAGGCATCATCTTTCTTTCTTTTTCTCTTTCTCTCTTTTGTGAGAACTGCTGCGATGTCACAACCGTAAGCAGGAGCCCAAGGCACACGCTGAAAGGGAACGGCTTTGACCCAACACACACCCACCCCGCGAGGTTGAAGGGGAAGGCGCCCTACAACATGACAGTCGTGAACGTGATGAAATGGCTTTACCCCGCAAGGTCCCATCAAAAACGAATTTTTAAGCTAACTCTTTTTTTCCCCGAAAGGTGCCACGATGGGTAGAGTTTTGTTTTTCAAAAGGCTACGTTAGGGCATCAGAGCAGCAGCAGTGCCTCGGGCCCAACACGGTCAGGCCGAGCATCCTGCGCCCACGGACCTGTCCGAGAGCCTGGGAATGTGACACAGAGTCAGGATGACCCAGCAGGCCGAGTGGCCGGCCACCCCCCGACGGGCCTCACGCGGCCGTGAGAACGTCGGTCTCCCCGTTTCGCTGGCTGTGGTCGCCTTTGGGGTCAACTGGAAGGGAACTAGGCTCAGGGCCTGCTTTCGGGAAGACTGGACACTCATGGGGGTGGCCCACGGGCGCCTGGCTTATAAACCAGTTTGGGGTCGCCGAACGACTGCCTGACCGTCCATCACCAGGATGACAGATGTTACCACGTCAGACGGCAGGACTGTGTTCTCCCCTAAGGCACAGCATGCAAGGGACGTCCTTTGGCGACGGTGGCCTGAATCGTTTCCTAGCCGGCCTGCTTGTTGCGGCATGTCCTGGCCAGGTCGGCGGTGTCGCGGCCCGCTCCGTGTCCTGGCCTCCGTCACGTTTTTCTTGAACCCAGCTGCCACCTCCAGTCCGTGCCCACTGCCCCGCGCCCCAGCCTGCCGGCCCCCCGGCCCCCCGGCCCGCTCTGTGCCCACGGGGACCACGGGGACCATGTTGACGGGGAAATGTCCCGCCTGTGCGAGTGCCTGCACACAGCGCCTCGGACCCAAACTGCTTTCCTACAGGAAGGGTTGTCTGTGGGCTGGTTCTCTCCCCCATCACACCGCCACCCCTTCCCAGCCCTGCCCCACAGGGCCCCTCCTGAATATGGAAAAAGGGGGGACATCTGAGCGGTGTCGGTGTCATCTGGCTTCCCGCCCCTCCCCGCCCCCATCCCTGCGCACGGAGGCATCGGGTTCTCATCTAGCAGCGTCTGGGTCTCGGTTTTCAAGATGGGCACCCATAGGGGAGCAGATGCTTATCGCCGCGGGGCGCCTCCGAGGGGGCGGGGGACGGTGAGGCGAAACACAGAGGCGACGGGGACACGGGAGGCAGGCGCGGCCCCGAGCCCGCGGTCAGCTCTACGGCCCGAGAGCCGGCAGCGACAGCGAGGGCATCGCACTCGGGACAACGCGGGCCGCGCGCTCCCTGTCGTGCCGGGGCAGGAGGGCGGCACGCTCGCTCCCGTCTGCACTTGGCGGCGACGCGGGCACCCCCTGAAGCCGCACGCCGTTCTGTGCACCTGAGTCACCTTGGAAACTGCCCCCCGCACGCCGCGACACCCACGTGCCATCCCTTCCCTGGCTGGCCTTCCGCCCCGAGCTGCCACTGCACCTTCCCCCCGACCCACCGAGAACCCCCGAAGAGTGTTCAGCCTCACCAAGCAGGCTGGGGTGGGTTAAGCGAGCCCCCTTCTCCTCGTCTGGGAAGAGTGGGGGGCCAGGTAGAACGTGAATGAGGGTCGGGGACACAGAATCTGGTCCACGGAAGCCTCTAGGGAAGTCAGATGAGAACGGCATCGTCCTAAATGTCTCCAGCTCGAAACAGACCCACTGTTTTCTGTGAGGTTATAAAAAGGTCCGTTTTGTCATCTGCGCTCCTTCCCTGATGACATCGGAAAGGTGTGATCACTTCCTGGGAGAGTCACGTCCAGCGACATCCCCAGGGCCGTGGAGACCACGTGTGCAGGGTCACATACAAGGACAGGCTGTCCCCGTCTGAGTTTCACAGCGTTTGCACGTCCACGTCAGCGGTTCTGGTGTACCAGTTCTGGTGTACCGGTTCCTTTGACCTGTTGTGTGTGTTTGTACTGGATTCGATGACGCCCCCACAAGCTGTGGAGTATGGTCAGAGCGATGCATCCACCCCCGTTCTGCAGAGGAGGGTGGAGTGGCAAAGGTCTACGAGGGAGGGTGAGTTTCGGGACCCCCGTCTGACGGGGGGTAAAGCGCTTTGGACCGCTTCTCCTCCTTCTGGAATCTCTTTGCTTTCTCATAAACTGAAGTGATCAAATTCACACTGGAAACGGGGGGTGTATGTGAAAAGTAAGATAGTTTTGAGGGCATCTATAAAAGAAAGCTAATTGAAATGAAAGATTCGAGACTCTCACTCATTTTGAAAATCACACGATGGCTTTCCTCGGAAGAGCCCGGTTTGACTTTTGCTAAACAGAGACCAGGGCACTGACTCACCCATTTTTCCTGCTCAAAGCACCCACCTCAAGGCAGGAGTCTTTTATGCAGAAAGTGAGCCCATCGGATAGATTTCTTTGAGTAGGTGGAATAGTAACGCCAGTTGATTTTTCTGGGGTTGACCGTCCAAGGAGGGGTGTTTCTTGTAGCCCCCATCTGTCGCCTGTTATCCTCACATCAGTACTTCGCTGCGGGTACGTAGTTCAGAACGTTGACAGAAACGGTCCCCACAGAGCCCGCCAACGTCGAAAACATTCGTGGCTTAAGATTCAATTAGCATACACAGCCTGCAAGTTTCTAACACAACGCGTGACACCATAGAAGCCGAGTTATTGTTCTTATTTCTGATTTTGTGGTGACTGAAACCCCATACAGCTCACCCAATAAAGCCTCTGTTGGTTATAGGAAAAGAACTCGTAAGTCATTTTCAGAAAGAGCTGCTACCACGTAGACATCTAGGGACTGTTTCCTCCGGTTTTCTTAGCTCTCTAGAGGGTAACGTCGTAAAAAAGGGTAAGGGTTCGAGGAAAGTTCTGGACGCGAGTTCCGTATGCACACGTTCTCTGTCTTAGTGTGCGTGTGTGTGATCACCGAGGACACCGTCCACGCGACAACTTTGGGCTTAAATGACGATAAAGGCCGTAGCAGCACTCAGGCCTATTTTCAGAAGCTCTGCGTGTTTCGGGGTCCAAGAGATAGCACTCCTGCTCCGTTCCCCGTATTAGCGCGCCCCCACAAGTAATAAAACCCTTGTACAAAGCCTGGGCCCAAACGAGTGCGTGTGTGTCACACAACACCATCGCGGGGTAGGACCGTGGGACGGTGAAAGGTAAAACCAACCAAACTGAGGGTCGGGCTGTTCTTTGAATACGGATGAGCTTCGCTGTAAAGACGCAGTGAGAGCTGGCTAGTGTGTCATTGGAACATCACACGTGACAAGTACGGGGTGAGCGTCACACACGGGCTCGTTCGGGTCTGCCACCAGGTCCGGGGAGCAGACACCTTGCGGGCAGGAGTAGCTGACGTTCCCCGGATCAGTCAGCCTTTATCTGCGCGTCTGAGTGCTTTTAGGTCACACAACTTCGACTTGTCCTTTACCTTAGAGTTCTGGTTTTGTTGCTCTCGTTGACCAAATGCCAAAACATAAACGGATCCTACTAGCATCTGTGCCAAGAGCATACACACAACATTTGCAAGCTCAAACTATATACATATATAGTATATATTTTTTCCCTAATAAACTAATCAAGAGAGGAAACAATGGGTTGTCACCCCCCGTCCATCCTGGCTGCAGCGTATCCGTGGACTTTCCCATGGAGCTGTCGCCTGGGCAGACATTGTAAATCATCCCCCATGTCCCTCACAGACACACTCGATGGTTTATGGCTCTAGAATGTGAGCAAAGTAGCCCCTCACACACTTATCACCAGGAACCGCCGGCCCCACGAGCTCAGGCACAGCCCAAAGGGGGGTCTTGTTTTCCTTTCTCGGGGGGCATTTCGAGTGATTAGGCAATACGGCCTATTTCCTTCCTCCCCCCAGAGGTATTGGAGCGAACGATGAAGAGGCAGCCCCGGACTCACGTTTGGGTTTTGTCATGTCCGTCCCGCTGGGTATTTCGCTGCCGGGCCCCCGCGAAGAGCAAGCGCACACGTGCTTCTGGGCACATTCCGGCTCTGGTCACCCGACGGCAGAGAGCCACCGCGGGGAGCGGGGCGTCCGCGTGGGCAGTGCCAGGGGGCGCCGTGCCGGCGCGTTTCTGAAACCCTCCCGGACGCGGGGAGCCCGTCTCCCTCCCGGCCGGGCTTCGTTTTCACTCAGGAAATAGTTTGGCTGTCCCCTCACCCCCAGGTTCAGCACGGCCTTCGACTGCAGGCAGTCCGTCGGGGAAAATCTACATGTATTTATTGTAACTTTCAGACATCCAGAAAGGAGTTCAATAAATGGGCTTAATGCTTACTCAAAATTTAAGAATCCATTAGGAAGTTCAGTGTTACTATGTCAGGGCGATGCATTTCAGGCCGTAATCATACCCTCTCCAAATCCCATTTAGTGTAAACCATTTATTTTTTCTACTTTTCCCACAAGTGCCTTAATGTAGAATTTGGATACCTTTCAGAAGAGACCTGTGAGGTAATGCATTGGAGAGACATAACAATATTTATAAAGTTTGGAAAATCCTGCGCTTAAAGAAGGAGGGGAAGTACTCTTCAGCACGGGCAGAGAGGGTAACAACATTGATACAGACTCTGGCTGTTTCCTGGGACTTGAACAGCAGACGTGGGGTGTCAGTACCCCGTATTCTTCTTCTTCAGTGGTTTACAAGGCAAGAAGAGAATTTTAAGGGTTCAGGGCACACGTGGTAGTGCTAAAAAACAAAAACACAAAGAAAAACAAAACTTTTTCCCACGTTGCCTTCGCCTTTGCTAACAGAGCACACCTCTTACTCAACAGCTGAAACGCGTACCCGTCGCGTCCTCAGTGTACAAGTCACTTTTACACCACGGGGACAAGGAAAATAAAAAGAAAACTTGAGGAGACACTCCCATTCGCGTCTCCGGCTTATCTGCTGAGAAGTTCAAGGTGGGAGCCAGAAGTGTTCTTGTATCACACGCGGGGGTGGGGGTGGAGCCGGTCCAGGCTCAAACGGGAGAGCCGGGACGTTCTGCTCTGGGGCACACTCAGTCCCGGCACTGCTGTCCCCGAGGGTGGACACTGCACTCGGGACACCTCTCCGTGAGGAACCAGACTGGAGATAACGAGCTCGTTTCTCACAGCCGTGGTCCAGCCATCAGACGGTAATGACTTCGCGGCCCCTCAGCCTCGCCTGGATGCCAGCCAGGGGGTGGGGGGTGGGGGGGCCCCCTCTCACATTTCCATTCATCTGAGCCATGCCGCCTCTTTCCTGCTTGTTTTCAATTACACTGACATGGTGGCTTTGGCACCTCGGACGTAAATAGCAGCGGATACAGAGAGAAAGGCCTGAAAACCAATATCTGCAAGCCACACTGGGGGTTTCAGGGAGTACAATGACACTGGCACAGGGATTCTGGCATTCTGGCCCAAAGTCATAAAATACAATTCATTAAGTTAATTGTGGTGAATTTTGCAGGATATGTCACGACAGCCAAACACAGCAGACGAAAGTCTAGAAAGTAGCGGAAAGGTTACTGGATTTCCTATGAAATAAATAATTAGTAAATTAACTAAAACATTGATTAGATCGGGGGGAAAGTGGGGGGGGGGGGAAGGATTGGAAGTGTTGTTAGAAGATTTACTTTCGTTCTTACTTGTGTAACCCCCCACCCCCCAGAAGGAAGTGTGTCCCGGGACGATCAGGATATTCTCAAACCTCCAGAATGTCTCCCTTTTGTTCTGTCATTGGCACACACCACTGACGAGGCCAAGGCTAACACTGATATTTTTGCATCCTCTTGGTGTATAGCAGAAATGATCAAAATTAAAATAAAGGACCGTATGTTGCCGTGTATAATGCACACTTTTTTGCCCAAATTTGTGAGGGAACAATAAGGATGCATATTACACACGGGCAGTACTAATTCCGTGTCCATATAAATGTTTTTTAAATTCTTTTATTTAGGCTTATGAGTTAAAGGTGTAACTCTAGAAAATCAATAACAATCTCCGTAGGCAAAGTAACACCCTGAAATACGATCATCAGTGTGTGGTTTTTGTTTTATATAAAAAAAAAATTTTATACATAAAATTTCTTGTACTTTGTCTCTGTCCTTGTGTTTGTTTTGTAATTATTTGTTACGTAAAATTTCTTGTACCGTGTTTTTAAAAATGCTACAATTCCTTTATAAGACAAAATACAAGTACTTAAATATAAACAAATAAAAATTTGAATTAAAAAATTAAAACAACAGATGTTTTTTCCCTCAAAACTCGGGCCAAGAAACATGGGCGCGCATTATACACGGGGACACAGTATATCCAGTACCATCTTTTGTATCACATGACCCTGGTGTTAACGTTGTCGTGGCCCACTCAGATCCTCTTCTGCGAGTTGTTAATTATCTCTGTCCCATCTCTGTCCCATCCTTGAACCCAGCTCTCTGGAACTTTTCACCCAACTCCCATCTCTTTTCACTTTCTTCTCTTTCAACCCACCACAAATTTCAAGTACCAAATATGTGACGATGTTATTTTTTCCTTTACTTCTGCTTTTTCCCTGGGATGGGAAGAACAGTGTTCTGTCCTTGTGAGATCTTTTGAGAGACTTCATTTAAGTATTTCAGCAAATACTTACTCAAATGTAACACGCAGGTACTCTGCTGAGCACCAACCACACAATGACGTTTAGAGCATCCTCTGTGCTCACCAGGAGATTAAAGCCCAAGAAACAAAGAGAGATGCTTACGGTAACTGCATAAAGTTCCCTTCAATGTCCTGGGTACTTTACATTCTAAACAGAACAGACCAGGGGCACAGAGGATGGAGCAGTTAATCCTCAGGGGACAATAGCAACCTTTTTCACAATGGCGACACTTGAAATGGATCTCGACAGCTGAGTAGGGATCAGCAGTTACGAGTGGAGCCAGGACTCCTTGTTTTCTAGCTCAAATGCTTTGCATGAATCCCTTAGGCTCTCTGGGCCTCAGTTTTCCCACCTGCAGGATGGGGAAGCCTGAAACACAGTTTGCAAAAGGACCTGGCACATCACAGGCGTTCACTAAATGTTATTCAGACCAAGGAGCTTTGAAAGGACGGCCAAAGGACACCACCAGCTCCTAACTGCAAGTCACGTGGTTGATGGGAAGTAACCGAAGGCCCGGTTGGGGAGGAGCTGTTGGAGGTGACGTGCTATTTAGAGCGCTTGCGTCGTGGGGTCCGTAAAAGATTGCACCCCAGTCTCTACATGCTGGGGTCATAATCGCTAACCCAGGGCAAGTCCTCATGTGGGCAGAAGGTGGAAACCACAGCTGGGAACCCCACGGGGCTTTTCAGTCTCACGTGCAGAAAAGCCCCACCCCCAGTGGGATCCTCACACGTGAGCTGTGCCCAGGAAAGGCACTTAGGATGGATGATTACAAAGTCGAATTTTATCGACTTTAGGTGGTTTGTAATGACGTTTAAAAAAAACAAAAGCAAAAAACGCAGGTCTTAGTTTAATCCAGGATGATCATTGAGCATTCACTGATTATAAACACAACAATGATTGAGAGAAGATACTGCTTACAAACTTGCACTTGTATATTTATACTTAAATAGCTTTCGTGATACACGTATATTAATTAAATGAATGTCAACCGATCAACCCGTCAAGGTGAAAATATAAAAGCATTAGTAGTTATATATGTAATTATTTGAAATCAATTAATGGTTGATCTTCATAAGACCATAGTTTATTCCCCAGCCCAGACAATTCAGACAATTCATTAATCAGTCAACAAATAATTACCGAATTCACTGTGAGCAAAACGTTATGTCATCGAGAATACAATGAAGTAGGAGATGTAATCGTAGCCTTTGACTCTAAAATGTAAGACAGACACCCAGGCAGTGACGAAGGAGGATCTGACACAAAGGTAGTGGATGCTAAGTACCCAGTAATAACGTTAGCCAAAACTGCTGCAGAAATGGAAGAAACAGGTCCCTGGGGTCAAGGTGATCAGAAGTCTTTGAAGAATGTTTAACATGGACTGAACAGCTTTTACATAGTGGACAAGAAAGAATAAACAATTATTTTGTGGCATCTACTATAATACCACTCTATTCCCAGAACAGTTTATACCAAAAAATTTTGTTTTTTCAGCTAAGAAACTAGAACTGCTGAGTCGACATCACGGAAAGAGGGAATCGTTCCTTTATCAGAAATAATAGTTACTATTTTTGAGTGCTTCCTAGGTGCTGGGCACTGTGCAAAATGCTTTATCTGAATTGTTTTTCTTAATGTTCTTAACAACGTATGAGGTAGGTAGCAATAATCTCTTTCAGAGATGAGGGAAACTGAGGCTTCTAGTTCAGGGGTATCAAGTGGTGAGACCAGGCAGAACTTTCTATCACTTTTGACTCTGTCCTGAGCTAACAATTTGAATTTATGGAGTTTGTTTAAGACACATTGTAAAACACAAGGTGTTCGTTCATTCAATAATTTATTGACTGCCTCTCATATACCAAAAAAATGCCAGGTACAGGAGATAATAAAGACATATAAACAAGTCATTGAACTCATCGTCTCATGGTGAAGACAGAAAAATAACCACTTTTTTATAATATAGACTGAGAAGTCACTAATACAGGATGATGTGGAAGGGATGACATGGCGCACCCAGCTTATCTGCGTTTGCTGTACCTCTGCTGCTGACTGTCGCTGGTGGAGGTGGGTGTGGCCGCATTACTGCAGCCAGTAAATGAATTTCCAAAGCGTATGTCAGAGCAAATTGAAACTGGACAGAATTGCAAGGATAGATAGAGAACTCCCAATCGTTTTAGGGGGTTGTAACCAATCTTTCTCAGTAACGGACAGAATAAGCAGAGCAAACCAAACCAAACCAAACAAAAATCAATAAGCATATAGAAGACTTGAACAACATAATTTATAAACTTAATCCAATAGACCTAGAGAGGACACTGCACCCACTAAGTACAAAATACTTGTGTATCATCTTTTCCAGCACAGATAGACCTGTTTCAAAAACCAACCATATGCTGAACTATAAAGCAAGTCTCAACAAATTTCAATACATTGAAATTATGCAGAGTATATTTTCTGAGCATAATGTAATTCAGCTGGAAATCAATAACCGAGGAAAAAATCCCACAAAACAAATCCTTGCATATTAACTGGAAATGCAAATTAATTGGAAATTCATAATTATACTATTAAATAGCTCATACTTCAAAAAGAAATCACAACAAAAGTTAGAAAATGCTACACATTGGGTTTGAAGACAAAGCCTGTGTTTATAGAAAAACTTCTAAATTTAAATAAATATATTAGAAAAGAAACAATGACTGAAAAATCAATGACTAAACACCTGCCTGATAAAATTAGAAGAATAGAGGCAATTAAATTCAAAGAACATAAAATAAGGTAATAAAGATAACAGGAGAGTAATGAAATGGAAATGAGTATATAATAGAAAAATTTAGCAAAGCCAAAATTTAATTGTTTGAAAAGACTAATGACTCTGATAAAAGCTGCAAAGATGACCAAGAAAAAAGGAGAGAAGACTTGGAAATACATCATGAACTTAAAGGGGGAGTGGTTATTACAGATTTCACAGACATTGCAAGGATAATAAGATAGCGTGAAAAATTTTATGCCAATAAATTTGAAAATCTAGGTAAAATAAATTCCTAGCAATACAAGCTTCCAAAACTGACAATAAAGGAACAGAAAATGTAGATGGTCCTATTACAGAAACAGAATTTGTAATTTGAGGAAATGCCAGGCCTAGAAAACACCTCAAAAGGAAGAAATAGTATCACTTCACTTTATTTGTGTGAAAACAGAAGAAGGAGCTTTCCCAGATGCATCCTGAGGGCACATCACACTGAACTAAAGCCCACCAAGGACATTACAGGGGGAGTGAAAGACCAATTTACTCATGGCCAAGATAGAAACATCCCAAACAGAATATTAGCAAGGCAAATCTAGAGCTTTTTTGAGAAAAATCGTACGTAGCAATCAAGCAGGGTTATTTGAATAATGCAATATCGGTTTAACACTCAAATCATCAAGTGCTGTAATTCTATTTACAGGGAAAAAAAGGAGAACATGTTTCCTAAAACCCAATCTCCATTTATAAGTAAAAATTCTCAGTAAAATCGCAACAGGAAAACTTTTTCAGTCTGATCAAACATTTACACACACACACACACACACACACACCCAAAAAGGGGCAAACTACAATCTTTCTTTTGAGATCACGCACAAGATGGAAATGCCCACTACCAGTACTTTTACTGCATTCTGTCCTGTGTATTTTAACCTTTGCAATAAGGCAAGGAAAATTAATAAAAGATGATGATTAGACAGAAAAATCTAAATTATCATTATTTACAGATAATAGGATTTGGTGTGTAGAAAATCGAAAACAATTTGTAGATAAATTTTGGAATTGCTCATTTGGCAAGATTGCTAAAGGTCAACATACAAAATCAATTGTATTTCTTTATGCCCAAAACAATGAGGACATTCAACATTTTAAGACACCACTTATAATAACACAAAAATATAAAACACCTAGGAATAAATCTAATATATATATGTTAGATTTGGATATATGTGTGTGTATACACACACACACACACACACACACACACACACACACACGCTCTGTGCCATATGTATGCAAGACCATTATTGAAAAAACTTATAAAGACTTTCTAAATGAATGAATATAACATGTTAAAGAATTGGAAGACTCGGTATTGTAACGTCATTTCTCCTCAAATTAACGAACCTATGGATTCTAAATAATAGCCATAAAATGGCCCCACAGGGTGTTTTGTGACCTTGGTGACGTGATTTTTAAGTCGGTATGAGAACTCTGAAAAGTCGACCAAGTTGAAGGCCTCCTTCGCGTTTCCGTTCCTCCTCACCGCTCCATTCATTGCTCTCCCATTCACTCTGGAAACTTCCCTAGAACGCCATGTAGATGGCAGAGGCTCTGATTGATGGGAACGAATCATCCCAACCAGTATTCTAACTTGAAATTGCAGGGACCCAAAAGCAAAGCCAACTCCAAGAAACTGAGCTTCCGGGCCATGATTTCCCACACGTCCTTCCTGCTGTCCTTGTGAAGGCCACTGTCCTCCAAACAGCAGTCCCACCTTGCTTGCCTGTCCCTGCTACCAAGGCTACCATAGGCAGTATGGGGACAGCACACCCCCACCCCCCAAGACGAGAGGACCACAGAGGGAAAGCAGCGGAAGTCTGCACGGTTGAACGAGACACGGCCCACTCTAGACCTGAGCCATCGTCTGTCCGCTCCTGCCACCCACGCCGGCGGAGAAGGACCTGGACTGACACCTCGCTGCTGTGCCCGTGGTTTCTGATGGCTGAGCGATATCTGAACACATCCACACCCCTCGGGAGAGAGACGGCGCCCTTGGCTATTCATCTCGGGAGTCCTTGTTACGCCTAGACGCTCCGGGCACTGCCAATTGCTCTGTTTTTGGTTTGTTAATTTGAGGCTCGAAGTCCATCAATAATGTCAGCACCGTCACTCCGTGAGGACAGAGAGTTGACCCCAGGCCCTGTGTGCCCTCACCTGCCTCCGCACGGCCACCTGCAAGCCGACCCGGGTAAGAGCCGCGTGTGGGGAGGAACGCGGGCCACGTTGCCATGGCGATTGGTGGCTGGGTGTGGGGCCTCTTCCTTGGCTCCCTCAGATGCCTCCTGCTTCAGCTTGGCGACTTAGGACACCATTCTGATAAAGGGGACGGGTGGCACTGGTCAGCAGCAGCAGAGGGGACCGAAACTTGGGGAAATTCTCCCTCGGTTCGGCGTAATTTTGAATCTGCAAACCTTTTGTGGATTGCCAAATTGGGCAACGCCTGAAGCGTCCCAAACAAAGCCTGGGCGCAAACAATGAGTCATTCCACCCCTGTGAAACCAGCCCCTTCAGGGTGTGTGATAGCAAGATGTGGAGCAGGCGCTGTGCTTGTGCCTCTTTGAAGGAGTCAAGTGGCACAATTCGAAAGACCCCATGACAGTCATTCAAACATTTCCCTAGTGACAAGAAAAGGATTTCAAAGTGAAGTAAACTGCCTACTCCACAGTTATGTCTAAGAAAGAGAGACTTCTCCCTTCCCTACAGCCCTACGGGCGCATTCAGCATTTCTGATAACTAATTGCACACACGCGAGCATTACCGTATCAGTTGTTCCAAAACAAAAACATTTTTCTTAAAATACAGTCTCTGACCACGCGTACCGGAGCCCAGTGACAAATCCACAGCAGTGTTCCCTTTAACTTGGTACGTGCCAAAAAGTTTCTCTTTGCACCTAATTGTTAATGGTTTTATTATCACTTTCATTGATGAGTTTATGTGGCTAATTGCTACACTACAATGTGAGCAATGTAAGCACATTTTAATGTTAATCAGGGAAGAATGAAATATATACTACTTGAAACCAAACAAAAAAAGTGTTTGAGGCTTGAGTGGTTAGCAACCACAGTTCACGACTTTTCATCTACCCTGCTTTACAGCTGATGATATTCTCTGATGAAGGAAGACACTAGGAAATTTTTTTTCAGATAATCATAAGGTGTTTATGAATCAGGTGTATCCTCCAGGCCCTTGAACGACCCACTTCTCTCCCTGCCAAGATGCCAGACACTTCTTGGGTAGGTAGCTGACAAACATATTTTAAAGATGCACAGAAATGGCTCACTTTTCTTGTTAAAGGAGTAGGGCTAAATTCCTCTGCCATGCAACGGAGAAGCTGGGTAGAATAAGCACATAATGCTCTGAAATTTCCTAACACAGTAGATGCTCAGTTAACCGGCGCCCAAGGGGATGGGTAGATGCCGGATGAATGTCAGTAGGCTCTCTGCTAACCGGACCTCAAGCCACCGGCAAAATCTCAAGCAGCTGGTTGGCCGGTTGCTTGAGAGTGCCAGTGGCTTGAGTTCCGGTTAACAGAGAGCCTACTGCACATATAAGAAGTCAAGATCTCATCCTGGCCTAGGGAGATCAAAACAGAGCCCCAAACCGTCATGGCTTGACACCTGAAGCCAAAGCAGAGAGGGCCTTAGTTTGACAGATGTGTCCCTGGAAGTCTCCTAAATTGCACGAAACTCCTTTTTTTTTTTTCTGCCTCAGAAGATTAAGTGTTGTGTCAGTTCCTATCAGAACGTGGAATCTCTGCTTCTAAGAACTCAGATTATTTCAGGCCTGCTGCCATTGCCTTGTCATCTGTCTAACCCTGAAAGCAAACTTTTCTCCAAGAATTATCTTATAAGGACCCCTGTCCTACCGTTACTCTCTGCAGACTATTTCATTATTTTATTTCAGCCCTTTCACCACTGGCGACCCCACAGTAGCCCCAGCAACATCAATGAGGAAACTCGTAAAGCCGCTCTGCGTGACTTGAGATAAAAGCAGTACAATTGGACAGAGTCATTGGGTAACTCTTTCGCTCACTTTACATAAAATATCCTAAGACTTGTATGCAAAACAGAATAGAGTTAACTAATTATTCAAGGGCTATTTGTTCATTTCTAGCTCAATCTGACCCTTTGGGGGTCTCTTCTTGTTGTGTTCTTATTTACTTTTTTAAAAGAAATCTCTTACTTTGATTATCTTATGAATCCTTTAGAAATAAACAAAAACTCTAACCTGGAAGTATTTCATTTTCATTCCAAGTAGCAAATTCAAAAGTCTTCTAAAGAAACACAAGGGTAACACCTGTAATTCAGGCATTAATATTATACACTAAAATGACCAAATTCCACCGCGCTTCTCAAACTCCACATATTGAGTGGTTGACATGACGACACCTGTGACCGTCATACCCACCACTGCGGCCTGGACAGCTACCCCAGCTGGACACGTAGCAGGGCCTGGCATTCCCCTGAGGGCAGATTTTATGGCGGGCTCCCGAATGCCCAGGGACTGGGGCAAAGGGAACCCATCGACCCACCCACACCCCGCCTTCTCCTGTCTCTATTGAGAAGGAAGGATTTGTTTATGTTTGAGTTGTTTCGAAATGATGAAATCAAGTCACAAAGAGCATGTTTGGCTTCCTTCGGTCATCGCGATTGGTATCCGGTTGGCTTAACCCCCTGATAAGACACAGTGGGCAGTAGTCACCTATTCGTGACGCCCAAGTTCCCCTGTGGACTTAGAGGGACCTCAGGCCTGAGGCGTGGCCTCTGAAACTCTCTGGTGGCGCAGCAGGAATAATTCCACCTTATATAGCATGCAGCTATAGGAACACATATCCCCCCAAGAAGGAAGTGACTGGAATAATTGACAAAGCGTCGTCTCAGCAGGACCCACAGCACACGTTCCTTTAGGTTTGGAGAGTGTGTGCGCAGGCGCATGCGCACTTCCTGCCTGCAAAGATCTGGAACTCTCTTACTGCCACGTGACCAGTGATGAGGCTGCTTCTCACTCCAGCTGGGAACACAAGAGGATGTCCCGCTGTTTAACCAACAAACCACACTGCAACCACGTAAACCCGGGCACATGGGCCAGCACGGGGCGTCCCTCCAATGCTGAGTTGGGAGTTGCTCCCCGGTGGCACACCGAGCACCCAAGCCAGCCCAGTGGCTACTCTGATGACATCATCCCTTGGCTTCCCAAATGCACCTCTTTGGCTCGGGCTCTTCTGGTGTCTTTCCAGGTCAACAAGGCTTGATGCATGTGGCGTGGCCAGATTCCACTCCATAGGGGAAGTCAGAATGTCACCCTCCCAGCCCACCCCCCAGCCCCGGCTTTGAGCCCAGAACATTGGGATGTGAAAGTGGCATCCTTAGGCACCACAGAGACACTGCCCCGGGGCCTCGCTGCCAGCTTCGCCACGCTCATTCTGCATGAGCAGCGGGCCCGTCAGCCCCTGGCAGACCTGTGCCGGGACGCCTGGTGGCATGCACGGCTGTGACGGTCACCACCAGATCGCAGGCACATGACCAGTCCGCCCTTGGACACAGAGACAAGGACAATAAAGAGAAGTCCTCGCCCAGCCTCCCGAATTGTTCGCTGGGGTTTCATCCTTGTGTCCCAGACATCCAGAGCTGCTCAGAGCCAGGGCAGGGCCCGGGTCATCCTGGGGTACCCCTTACCACCCCACTTCCAGCTGGCAACCCCATCGAACACATCTGAGTGTTAAATCCAGGCAATCCAGGAGTGCTGGAAGCCAACTGGCTCCCAGCAGAGAAAAGAAATAACTTAGGTGTCCATCTTTATAACGTTTTCACAAAAATAGTAGTTTCCCTGTCATAAAGAGGCAAGACAGAACTGAGAGGAGTTTGTGTTGGGGGACTCTCAGGAGCAGTGGAGGTCCCTGCTGGTTCTAGCTGTGACGGTGCAATGCTCCACTCCGGGGCCCCACGTGGTTAATGGGGGGCGTGGGCCGGGTGGGCGATGAGTATTCCTGACACAGGAATTGCTCCCCGGTTGGTGACTAACCACGCGGCCCCTGAAAGTAGGACATGAAAAGTGTTAAAATCATGTCATCCTGGAGCGAAGGGTGGTGTGTTGGTGACAGTTTCCTCCCTGCTTCGAAAAATTGGGGAACCTTAAACCATTCAGAGCCTTTTTCTCGTTCCCCAGGCATTACATCCACACCAGTATCCGAACGTTTCAGGTACGCTCCCCAGGTTTCACAAAAGTTTTCCTGAAAACCGTATTGTTTTCCATTTTGATAAGCCAAGGAAGGAAGTGGTTTGTGTGTTGTGTTTTTTTTTTTTTTAACCTGGACTCCTACGGTCAATGAAAGTACTTGGAGCAGACCCAGGGAGGAAGCGAATTTCCATGGCAGTCCCAGAGTTCACGTCTTTCTAATGAGATCTGCAGAAAGTCAGGGCGTGTGTGTGCGATGCTGAGAGCCGACAGGCAAACCCTTCAAGGGTTCGCCCATCATTTCAGCCCTTTCAAAGACCCTCAAGAGTTTGTGGTTCTCATCTAACAGCACGTGCGCGCACACGCACACACACACGCTGCACCGAATCTACAAATAGGCCATCCGGAGGAAGCATTTCATTGGTCCAGGCAGACATCAACTTAGGGTTCACAGGCTTCTAAATAATTCATGAAACACACTCGGGAAACTAAGTCACCAATCTAGCGCGATGTCATTTGCTTAGACATTCAGGTATAAAAGAAGCAAGACGACTGCAATCACCACCATGGCCACTCGCAAAGCGAGCTGGCAGTTTGGGGACCATGGTAGTATCTGGAATCCACAGCCACACCCTTCGGATCGTTTCTGCTCCCTTGACATTGTCACGAGTGCTCACTGCCCGAGGCTCTGCCTTACAGATGCAGAGGCTGCGAGACCCCCCTCATGCCGCATAAGACCACAGAAATACTAATACCCCCCGTTAAGAAACACCTACCGTCGCCACCTCTGTGCAACCCAGTGAAGGTGATTTCACGGGTGCCATCGACGTATTTTCCGGCGCCAAGTTCCAAAGTTAGAGACACCTCAATGTAATCTCCGTAAGACTCGGAGTTGGCGAGTAGAATTTCTGAGGCTCAGAGCTGAGTATCAGGGAGGGTCTTTGCCTTTCATCTCCACCAGCAATCTTTAAGAAAATCGTCACGTGAAGAAGCAAACCGTGAAACTGCAAATAATTGAGATGTGGATTTGGTTAGAACGTGGCGATTTTAGTGCCACGCCAGCCAGTCGTTAGGAGGTATAAGCCACGAGCTGGGTGTTATTTCGTCACTTCAACACCGTTAGTCATCGATGTCATTACAAGGACATGAGGGTGCCCTCATTCACGCTCACTGTTTAGAGTTTCAGTCTTAATTGAAACTCCCAAAAAAGGCCTCACAGGTCAGAGAATCATTCTTCTTTCCTCTAAGCGGTGCTTTCTTTGGAAAACAAAATTAAAGCACATTAGAATACTTCCCACAGTCGATTTGAGCCGTTTTTGTCTTTGACCTATTTGTTAAGGCCACTGCATCATGTGGCTTCAGAAAGTCTAGGCACTCACCTTCCTTTGGTGGGTTCGGGCACTCAGCTTCCACGATCTGTAAAATAGTTTGTTCACGAGCTCTCTCGTACTGTCTAAGTCTGAAGTCATAGAGCCTATTGTCTCTCTTAGATTTGGTTAAGCTACCTGTCATACATTAAATTAATAAACAGTTGTGGTTTTCACAAGGCACAGATGTATTTTTCTCTCACCTAATAATAAATCTGAACGTAGGTAGAGGCAGGGTCTGTGGCTCCACAATCATCCATGTCCCCAACTCTTTCTATCTTGCTGTACCCACCTGCTGCCAAATGGCCCAAAACGTCTGCCAAGCACCAGCCTTTCCACCTGCATTCCAACCAGGAAAAAAGGAGGAAGGACAAGAAGTGTCAGGGACACTTCCTGTCAGGTCTGATTACCTAGAACTTTGACACACCCGTGCAAAGTTGCAAGGGAAGCTGGGAAACGTAGTCTTTATGCTGATGGCCCTCTACACGGCTAACACCGAGCACCTTCTCCACTTCGATTTCCTCATCTGTAAGACAGGATAATCAGAACATCCACTTTGTAAGTGTGTGTCCCTGTCGGAAGTCGGGCAAGAACTTAATATTCATTGGCCGTGTTTATCGTCATTGTCACTGATGATATTATTGTTAATGTTATTAATCCCGGAAGACACAGAAGGAGAGACTTGAAATTACAGAGTAGCCAAAGGAAAGATGTGCTATTGCAAAAGAGAGGAGCATCGTTCTCTGACAATGGAGGGCGGACCCCAGAAAAGCTCAAAGGTCCTGGGGCTGCCCCGTGGGCCTTCCTACATCAGGAGAGGTGTGGCACTTAGGGCTCTGGGGACATGGTCTGAAAATCCCTCGGAGACAAAGGTCTCACAGTTCTTTCTGCCCAGGGAGGAAGAGGAAGTGGAGGCTGCTGGGACAGGCTCTGGCCCTCCGTCCAAACCTCCGAACCACTTGAATCTCGGGATTTCTAAATATAACTTTGAGAAAAACGACTCGCGCATTTTCGATTCGGATGAATTACTTGGTTTCCGTATTAATCACACTGAGTAGTTAACGTTTAATCACACTTCTTGACCACAGACAATACGAAAAGCCACGCCAGAGGCAAACAGCTCTGCTCTGAGTGGGGGAGAGTTTCTGCCCAAAGACAGGAATAGGAAAAGCCTATATTTATAGACAAGGCTATTCAGTAACTCGAGTTTTCAGAGCCCGGTATTCCTTCTTATAAGGAAGTCAGCTGCTGCTCTCACAGCTGCTCCGATGGAATGGCTTTTTGTAATGTTAAAAGTGTGAGTCAGTGCTCTACCCACAATAGCCACATTGCAAAGCCTGGAAGCAGCAGCTCAGTACCAAACTTTTCAGAAGGACCACCTCTACAAACTTACAGCTCCTCTCAAGAACTTGAAATATGCATTTAAATACTTGAACTTTGGAGAGGCTTTGGGGTCTCTCGGCCACCTCTCCGCTCCCTCCCATCTCACCACTAAACTCCCACCAGCCTCCTACCCTATTGGGTTTCTATTCATCAGTATTCATGGGGATGCTTGAAGTGGTGGGCTGGTGAATCATCACCAGTGTCCCGGAGGGACCTGCTAAAGCCACGAGCTGTAGAATGTGTAGGAGTGTAGGAGAGAGAGAGAGAGAGAGAGAGAGAGAGAGAGAGTGTGTGTGTGTGTGTGTGTGTGTGTCAAGATGCTCATAGTGACCAGTGGCTCAGAGAGATGAAGAGGAAACATGACAGCTTATCACCTTGTTCTAGAAACATCTAAGTCTCCTGTACACATCATTAGCCCACAAACCACCATGGCCACCATTATTGGCAAGTGAGGACTTCCCCACCTTTGGTCTCATCTCTGAAGATGAACATGGTCCCCCCACCTACACACACACACATCATGCCCGAAGTCCTGAGGTCAGGTGCTGGGCTGGGGGATGGAGCTGCTTGTTCAGACACTGCAAAGATAACCAAACAAAGCAGAGGAAGAGGCTGCTCTGGAAGAAGGCTTTGACTGAGGAAGGCTGATGATGGCTCCTCTGAGGTCTGATGCTCACCTGGAGAGTGAGTAGGAGTTATAGAAGGGATCAGGGAAGGTGGTTGCAAGCAGACGATCACAGCAAAGGCTCCATGGCTGGAGCAAGATGTGAGAAAAAGGGACAGAGCAGTGGGGAAGAGTGACAGGAGATGGTATCAGAGAGGCAGGTGCCGACGGCCCCACACCTGAGGGTCACATCAGTTTGTCTTTATATGAGAGCCTTGGAAGTCTGAAGCTTGGGGTAGCCTGCTCAGAGTTAGGCTTGGAGAAGATTGTTCTCATTCCATTAGAAAAGGATAAGAAGGAAAGGAGCAGAAGAAAGAATAGATGTAATAAGTGCACCTAAGGATGATGACGGCCTCGATGCAATGATTCATTCTGTATGTTTTTATTGAGCACTTACTACATGCCAGACATTACACTAGGCCTGTGGGCAAAAGCACAAGCTCATCTTGATGCAGTTGAACCCTAAAGGGTGTTCCATTTACCCCAATTTTACATACGTAAAATTACTGGGACTGAAAAAGGAGTTGGGTGGGTTTTCCAGGTCCAAGATTCCTTTAGGAAGAGCCAGCTCACAGGCATGGGGGGAGGTTACAGGACTTAAAGAGGCAAAAAGAAAAGTAAGATTTCAGGCTAGTGTCCTGACTATGCCCCGATGTGTCACGCCATCCCCCAGGAGACGGACCCCAACAGCTGACACGGAGAACTTCGGTCCGCACACTTCCGGGTTCGCTGACACATGCCCCCACCCGGGACCCTCCTCCCATGAACCAATCGGCCCCTCCCACCCCACAGATTGCAAGGGTTCGCAATGCTTATCAAAGCAGTGTAGACCCATGGTTTCAAGGCGAACGATTACTACGAACCCTAGAAGAAAGGAAGGGCATCTTTTGCCCCGACCCTCCGGTGGCCAAGCTCCACTTGTGGCACCAACCACTCAAGACCTTGCGGTGCTTCCGCTGGCCCGTCCCGTTTTTACCTTCTGTTCATAAAGAATCCACCCTTACGCCTTGGCTTTCCCGCCTCGGTCATGACCTGTTTCGAGTCCACATCCTGAGAGGAGTTTCCTCCCGCGTCTGCCTTGCTTCCCACCCGAGGTCTCCCCAGGAAGTCGCATTTTAGTTTTGGGTCAGTGCGCACGTAGGCGGAATTTTCCCAGCTGACCCACAGGAGGCACCACATTTGCACGGTCTGTCAAGGGTGCCCTCCCCCCGGAGTGAACGATGGCACAGACTGGCAACCGCTTCGTCTTCTAAGAGTCCGTCCCTACTGTCCAGCTGACCTGTCCTGGAGAATCCTAAGCTTTGTGTCATCCTCTTCACACTAGTAGGGACGGCACGTTCTAGAGACATCCCTCCTGGGCCCTCCGTCCCCCGATCCAATCTGAGGCTGTGCATCCTCACCCCTCTTTCCTGGTGGGACCCCCTTCCTGGTTCCCGGGCGACCTCACCCGGCTCGGTGAGCACCCCCTCAGTGGCCTGAAAAATCCCCCTCGGCCACGTGGCATTACGACTTGCACCCTAGGAAGTGGCTTCCTCTGCACGTTTCCTCCATCGCCCCTGTGGCTTCATGCAACCCTGCCCCCAGCTTCACCCATGCCGAGAGGTGAAGGGACACTAGGGCACGTCCCACGGCTCCTCCGAGGACGTGTGGGTACGCTGCCGCTGCTGGGAGCCGCCCCTGACGGCTCACAGAGGTGGGGACACAGCCGACGGGGTAGGGGACTTCATGAACTGTGTCGGCAGGCACCTGTTCTCTGCAGGACCATCAGCGGGGTGCGGGCTGATGGATTGAATGTCATCAGCTCAAACACGGTCACGGTCCAGTCGGGTGCAGGCAACACGGGTTCAGAAAAGGCAGTTTTGTGAGCACGTGACGGCACAGTCGGGGACACAGATGCAATCGATGCCACCCTGCTCTTCCCACGCCGGCCCGCCCCGTCGGAAGCCCCCACGTCTGCCTCGCTCCCCTCCGCGTCGGTGCCCTGGCTGAACGCAGATGTCCTGAGCAAAGGCGCCAAGGGGCAGCAGTGTCGCAGAGCGGCCGTACAAAGGCACGTCTGAAAGAAGGAACAGATGGCTCGGGGTGTCCCTGAACTCCACAGTGAGGACGCTTGGCAGCGACGAGCACGCTGACGGAGCTGGGGCCAGTGTGCGGCCCCCTCTTTGGACACCGGCAACAAACGCAAGCTCCCCGTCGTGCCTCGGTGACAGGAACGTCACCACCGCTCCCTTTGAACACGGGACCGGATCTCTGCTCACGTAGGGTAACTGCCCGTCCAGCTCTCCTGGGGGACGCGGACGTCCAAACGCCCAGTGGGAGCTCATGTTGTCCCCCACCCCTGCCAGAGCCTGAGAGTGCACCCCCACCTCGGGAAGCCGGGGGTCGCGGGCGCAGAGCGACGACACCCCTGGAGACGGCAGTGTTAGCACCAGAGCTCAGCTCCGAGCTCCTTCTTTGAGTTTAGTTGTCCCAGTGGCCACGTCGCATGCAAACAAGGTAGTAACGGCAGCAAGGTAAGACGAGGGCCCAAAGGACGGACATGGTTCAGCAGTGTCACCCACGAATCAAGGCTGTCCCTGAGCAAGCTGGTGGGGTGGGCGCCCCCCTAATGCCAGGCTGGAATGGGACAGCCAGTCTACTCATGCGAGCCACACTGTCCCTTCCGCTGCCCCTGTCCCCGTGTAAGGACGCGCCTGGGGCAGACAGGTCAGGTAGTCAGTCTGCGGAGCTGAGGGCGGCCCCCCGCCTGGGCATCGCCCAGCCCCCCTCCACCATCCTAGTCTCTGCTCCTGCTGTCGGCTCCCCCGGGTGGCCTGACCGTCTGTTTGCGACTAGGTGGGGACACTTGCTTTCTGGGTACAGCACCCACATCACCCCACAAAAGCAATTGGAGGTGATGTACAGGAAGGGCCAGGGAGTTTGGGGACCTGCTGAAGCCCGGGTTAGGGGTGGGGGGATGTGTCACCGGGCCAGCAGCGGGACAAACGCCACTGTCTGAGCCTCCCTGGGTCCCACACCACCTCTCACAGCTCCTCCAGACACCCCGGCCTGAGACCTTGCAGCGACGTTGCCATGGCTACCGTCTGTGCAACTACCGGATAAATGATGCCTGAAGCATGTGACCCCCAAACAAGAGTGATCGGGGGTGTCCTGCCGCGTGCGGCCTTGTCCCTAGACTTTTCTTGTTGTCGTCGCCTTTTCAGATGTTGACGGCGTGGTCTGCCATGAGCTTCTCTGAGTGTGATTTGTGTCACTTTTGCCATGAAAAGAAACCGTAACTCAGGAGCAGGCAGGCCTGACGCCTGCCGGGGCCGCTCGCCTGAACCGGGTTTCTTTCTCCTAAATCCCAGGAGCACGAGGGACCCAGCCCCCCGCTAACGAGCATAATGTATGATTGCCATAACGAGTGGACTCGGCTCTCCACTTCAATTTACCCGGCGATAAATCAGCGGCTGCTTAATCAAATATCCCTCCCCTCTAATTGCTTTATCTTGCTCTCATGCTAAAGCTCACGGAGTCCCCGCCGGCACCAGCGTTCACATTACAGGGACAAACGTCAGGGCTTGGCCCCCTCGTTAGCCTAAAACTCCGGCGTCGGTTAGGCCCGTCGGACGAAGCCCGGGCCCCGCGAGCCGCAAAGCGACCCGGATCGGCGGAGTTAGCCACCGTCTGCTGGCAGAACACGGGGTGTCGCCCGCCCCCCGCCGCCCCCCACCCCAGCTTTCTATCTCACTGGAGTGTTTGTCCAGCTTTGTTTTATCATAAACGTCGGCCGACACGCTCTTCCAGGGCATTCGAACTCTGTCCGGTCGTCTCTGAAATCCCCCGGCCTGCAACTCTCCGCCTGAGAGGGGCACAGACTTGCCGGAACCAGCCCAGCAGGTCCCGTGAGAAAGTGGATCAGCACCCCGTCCTGCCCAGGCCACGGCCAGACGCGGCGCTCGGGAGGGGCACTTGCCGGGTAGCAGGGGAGGGAGCGCTGTCCCTGGTGGGCAGTCCGGCTCTGCACACGAGGAAGGGGGAAGGGGCACTTGCACGCTATTGAGCGACCCACGCCTTTCTGACAAGGTGTGCAGGGACAGAGACTGAAACCTGACAGCCAAGGCACGTGTCCCCTGAATGTAACCCTTGACCTTCGGGCAAACGCCCAATATAATTTTTTCGGTTAGAATGCTAAAGATCTTCTTAAATACCCGGAGAAGGAGGATATGTCTAGACGCGTCCATCAGCTTTACCCAATAAATATAACTATTTCCACTGCAAAGGAACGTCCCCTGGAGTTTTATGAACTTGTCTTGAACTTCATAAACGAACAGAAGAAAGGAGAAGCTATTTGGAGGCCAGGGCAACCACATGCTGTCCATGAAGCTTTCTTGGAAATGTCTCTATTTTCCTATTTATTTATGTCTCTGGAGTTCTTTTATAAAGGACTTGAGCGAATTTAAAAATTAAAACACTTCACATTAACCACCTAGCTCAAAAAACAAAACAATTTTCCTATTACCAAAAAAAAAAAAAAAAAACACTAAATAATTTTTCTTAAAATCTGAGAAAGAAAAACAGCTTGAACTCACCCAGAAAGCGTTAACCTTATTTCACGCATCGCTATCCTCATTCCTCAGTGTCAAAAAGGTACTTTTCTCCAAAGGCATTTTTACTAAGCAAAAAAAATCTATTGTTTAAACGATAGCTAAGTTCTAAGATATCAAAAATGTTTCGAAAGAACCTGAAGAATTATTAAAAACTCACTTATGCAACTGTTTGTAAAGTATTGTGATGTGTTATGACAGTAATTACTTTTATTTTCAAACTTATCACATCAGACAGGTGTGGTGGAGGAATGTATATTAAATATAATGTATAGATATAATTATCACAACACAGTGCATCTAGGGAAAAAAAAGACATGAAAAACATTCCATTAAAGCCAAAGCCTTGCTATGGAACATTATTCACATTTCTGCAAATGGAATTTTCTGATTAACTGCCATATATTATATTATTTGAATAACTTGAGGAGAGATTAATTCCCAAGCTCCGTCCTCGGCAATATGTTTCCCCAGCTGAAATTAGGCTTTAAAACAAAACGTCACCAGTGCCAGCCAGCGATTCAAGTTACAGGTTCAGAAACTTGGAGGGCAGGCAGTTAAAAGTGATTTAAGAAATGCAAAATCATTCTCTCGCAAATGTGTGTGTTCAACGTGTGAATTGATATATCAAAACCACAACCGGAATACAGCAATTTGTCTCTCTTTGCCTGCCCGTGGTGTATCCCACAGCTGCCTGCCAGATAATATACTGATTGTAACTTTCCTAATTTACAGAGCCTTTAAGTCTAATCTCCTGGGCCAGCCTAAGGGGTTTCTTCATCCATTGAAATGCCAGAATAATTGAAATTGTCTTCGGCAGACAGTCAGGCAATAATGAATATTTTCCCTGCTGACTGCATGCCAAGGTTACACATAGCGCTGCAAACAGAACCCAAGCCAAGCCTCCCGAGGGAGGGGCCGCCACCGACCTGTGGCAGGAGGCACAATACTCTGGGATCCCCCTCTCACGGGCTCCCGCCCTCGGGGACACCCACCACGCCGCTCCACATTGCACAGCCGGCGGCCCAGTCGCCCAGTGAACAATGGCCCCGTCGGCTTCCCCGACTCGCCAGGGGCAGATGAAAGGCCGGGAAAGGTGGTGGGGATGGGCTTTCGGCGGGGGACAGCCGGGAGACGAGCGGGGAAAGCTGCTGCTGGGATTCAGGGGAACCGCACGAGCCGTTAATCAGAAGCCGGCCGCACGGAGGGGCGTGAGAAAGCGCTGGCTGCCAGCCCGCGGCTGCCTTTCCCAAGCCCCCGAGGCTTCGGGGAGGCCGGTCGCTGCTGGACGGTCGGGCCGGCTCCGAGCGAGCCCGAACGGTGCTGGGGCTGAGATGACGGTGCTCACGTGGCCTCAGTGACATCTTTGAGAAAAAGTCTAAAGATGAGTTTAAACTTCGGCTCCGGGAAGGTTCGCATTTTAAATTGAATGCACGTGAAACAGCCTCTCGTGTCAGCCACTCGTCTCGGGCGATCGGGACCCCCGGGACTGGCTTTATAGGAGGAAATCTGGGGGGTGAGGAGGGGTCTGCCCGGAGACGCTCGGCTTAAACCGCCCAGCAAGAGGGCTTCGTAGGAGCCGCGCACGGTGCCCGGCGAGGCAGCGCCGCAGACCTGCTGCCCGGCGGCGCCTGAGCTGCAGCCCCTGAGTTGCTACGTGAGAGCACGCTGAGTACACGACCACGCACGACTTCTCTGTGGCTGCTTAGCCGAAACTCAGCGGCTCTCGGCAGCTCAGAACATCTGTCACCTCCCACGGGGTCTGTGGTTCTCACAAGGTAGCCGTCAGGCTGTCCGTCAGGGCTGCCCCCTCTGAAAGCTGGACTGGGTTGGGAAAACCCGCGCCCAAGGGGTCCCCCACCCACCTGGACAATGAGTGCTGGGTGTTAGCAGGAGGTGCCCATTTCTTTATAGGGCTGCTTCAATGACAGTGGTGTCAAGACGTGGCCCCTGACTTGCCCCCACAAGCGAGTGACCCAAGAGAGAGCAAGGCAGAAGGCGCAGGGTCTTTCACGCTTAGCTCCAGGGGTCACCCCCTGACGTTTCCACAACGTCTTCCAGGCTGCACCGTCAGCCCCACGCAGTGCAGGAGGGGACCCCAGAAGGACACGAATGCTAGGACTCGCCATCTCAGAGGCTGCCCGCACGTCGTACAATCACACAGCTCCGCCCGCCCCGCGGCTCCTCAGGCACAAACCATGTCCCTCCATGGCCTCTGCGTCTTGCATGTATTCTTTGTCCCAGATGAGGAACGGCGGACGCTTACCATTAAGTATGTCTCACCCTTCCCCAGTTCCAAAGCCCAGACACACCCCTCCCTCCCCCACCATCACAAAGCCCCCCTCTCCCAAAAGACGGCCCCCCACTGTGTAACTCTGCCAAGGTGGACCCATGGGGGGGGGTGTCCGTGGGAGGGAGCCGGCGCCATGGGGATGCTGCCACCAGAGCTGGACGGAGGGGGAGGGGACGCCCCTGGCCTGGCCCCTGCCCCTGGCCCCTGCTCCCACGCCCCCGTGTCCCGCTGTGCCTGCACCCGTGGAGTCCAGCTCCCCATGGCAGAGAGGGAGCTGGAGCGGCGGGGACCAAGGGCCAACACGTGTGTCCTGCCCTAGGCTAAAGCACTCTGCCATGTGCTAGTTCCTCACTTAACGTGTACAGAAACGTGTGCGTTCTAACGGTTTCCATTGCTATGCATCATCGTCTCGTGCAGAGGGTCTCACCTCCACTTGACTTACTGGATTTGGCTGTGTATAATATATACTTTTTGCCCAAATGTGTGAGAGAAAATAAAGATGCACATTATCCACGGGTAGTACTAATTCCGTATCTATAGAAATGTTTCTAACTCTTTTATTCATGCTTCTGAGTTAAAAGTGTAACTCTAGACATCAGTAATGATATCCATATGCAAAATAATACCCTGGAATACAAGAATCGGTCTTTTGTCTGTTTTCAGTTTTTTTATATAAAAATTTTTATACAAAAATTTCTGGTACCTTGTATCTGTGCTTGTGTTTTATAATTATCTGTCACATAAAATTTCTTGTACCTTACTATGTTTTTTTAAAAATGCTCAAATTCCTTTAGAATACAAAAAACAAGTACTTAAATATAAACAAATAAAAATTTGAATTAAAAAATTAAAAGATTTGTTTAGCCCTGAAAGTTTGCTCCAAAAGTGTGGGTACATGTGACACGTGGCAAAATACAGTAATCATTTCCATCAGGGTGTTTCTTCAGGCTGTTTCTTTTTCTATATTATTATTTATTTGCAAATGACAGTTCACTTAGTGTCTTTGTTGTTTAGTTTTGTTTTGTTCTTCATTTCAGATATGTTCTTAGGGTGTAGTTGCAGAGTCGATAATTACTGCATTAACGAATATCGATATTATTGTGCCCATTGAGCATCTGCTTTGGACCGTATGGCTTTCTGCATGTCCTGTTCACAGAACAAGACGGACGCGTAAAGGTACCGGGTCATAAGAACGCAGTCCGTGTGTCTGAAAACAAAGAGAAACCCCGCACGTGGGGAAAATCTGTATTTCATCCTGCAGCACTGGCCGTGGGGACTCCCCCGCAGCTCTGCCTGCCCCGCCTGCGCCCCCAGGAAGGCCAAGATTCACCCTGGATCTGACTAGAATAACATTAGTGTACTGTTTTTCTTAAAGGAGAAAGAGTCCCCACCCCTTGCTTCCTGGAAACAAGGAAGAGCACCTTCCAGAAGCCAGTGTCCCATTCGCCACTGTCAGGTAGCAGAAGTGTCTGGGAATACTCAAATCTGGGGAAGTGAACAAACAGTGCGTGATAATGAGGTCCCTGCCGCCCTTTTATAAGACAACTGCAAAACAAGAGCCACCTGCACAACCTCGGAGACACTGGGAGATCTTCTGGCCACTGGGAAGGATCGTTCGTCAGCAGCAAAGTGAGGGCCAACACTGAGGACAAGCATTCACAAAGCTTGGTAGCACCTGACATGGCAGAAAAACACTTTCGTTATGTTCACAAATGTGTCTTTCCCCAAAGAACCATTATGTGTTATTCCTAGGGATCGCCTAGGGTCTAGGACTATGACTCTTATTTAGCACTTAATGTTTATTTAGTGGGTGGGTGGGTGGGTGGACAGACGGATGGAAGGATGGATGAGAATGTCACGGCACCTCTTCTCAGGGGCTTGGTTTGACATCATGTCCCAGAGGCACAAGGATTGGGGACACCCAGGCAGATGCCACTGCAGATGACTAGTCACCGAACTTCTTTTTCCCTACCCATCAGGGAAGGTGTTAGCAGGTGTCAGTGCCGTGATTTCACTTTAGCTGCCGTTTTTTGGTATTGAAGATCCCAATTTTAAAGAAATTGTGTGTTTTTTTCTTTACCATGAATTCTAACTCTCTGACAAACAAATGTCAAAAGAAAACACTTATGCAGATCTCCCTGATAAGGAGCGGGCCTGCTCCCCAGGACTGCCTACAAGGCTTCCTTATTCAGAGCCTCCAGATTAAAAGCTAATTTGCTCTCCCCCAGCCCCACGTCGAGGCTGTCTCTTGCTCGGGCTTTGTTGTTCGCAGGGGTAAAGTGTAATTTTCTAGCTCTTCCCAACTCCTTAGTTTGAGACAATAATCCACTCTGTCTCCTCTTAATTAAAGCAAATAACCCCGGCTCACAATGGTAGTTCAGAGGGCCCCCGGCTTCTGGCCCCTCTGAGCAAGGAGCTAATTGATTTCCAAATGATAATGCTGTTTACATTAGAATGTCAACCCCCTTGTATTGAGTTCTTAGCTCATCGCAAACCTTCCCAGTCTCATGCATATCAAATGGCCAAAATACCTCCATGGTGGGGGGTGCCTCTTACAGGGGTCAAGCCCCAGTCCCCAAATATTTAAGGAGCTAATTGGGTGGCTTCTGATTTACAAGCTGGGCTCCTACATTCCTGCTCCATCCCAAGCAGGCCTGCTCGGAATTTCCAAAGAGTTGTCTTTGACATTTTATAACCTCATTGTCTTACACTAACCACCCCTCCCGCCCCCCCCAGGGGGCACCGGAGCCTTGAGTGGATCTGAATTTTTGGGATGACTTTAGAAGGTCATTCCTACGACAATGTAGGCGAAGGAGCTGTGAGCCGCAACGCAACGCGGGGCATGGAGGATAGACGGGGTACACTGCCAGGTGTTCGGAATCAGGCGCCTGCGTGGTACGTTCGCATGCCAGGGCCGTCCGGAAAGTCTTCAGCCGCGTACTATGACAAATAGAGGCGTGTGGGGCTGGGTATTTTCCGGACAGCCCTTGTGTACCCAGTGGGCTGATTTTTCTGTCCCTGCTGTCTCATACGCGTCCTTGATTTCACGCTCTCTCACACGTTTTTCTAGCATCTTGGGCTCCAGTGAAGTCAGAAAGGACCTCGAATGTCCCTGCTTAGAAATTCGAACGACCGTTGGAACCAACCACAGTTATCAGGGGCCCCGCTCCTGCCCCCCGGCCCCCACCCCCGGAGTTCGCACACACTGGACCATGAGGTCCAGGCCGGGCTCTCGTGGGCCGCGGGGGGCATTTGTCATGCAAGAGAGGAGCAGGAATTTCATTCTCCTGCGACGGAGTTTTGTTTTTAAAGAAACCATTCTCTGCGAATGTGTTCTTGAGCACAGGAAATTGCTCAACCAACCCAAGAGGAGAAGTGGGGGGGGCGGGGGGTGTCGGGCAACGCTTCAAAACAATCACTTTCTAAGTAATTAAAACAGTAACTAATTTCTCCCATAATTAAAAAAAGTTTGTTCATTGGCACACACATCCATCCTAATGCCATATTTAGCAAATACTTTCATTTTTTAAAAAAATATCACTTCTAATACACCAGACTCGCTTATCAAGCCGGGCTGCAATTTACACCACACTTCCTTCCCTTTGGATTTTCAGCTCACCCTTCCCTTCCCTCTGACTCCAGGCTTTGCAGTCAGTCCCCGAGCACTTCCTCTTGCATTCATTCTCCTTTTGTGACTAGAGTGTGATTGCACAAGTCCCCCCAAACATGTCACCTTGATAAATCACACACTTAAACACACACACACACACACACACACACACACCACAGTTTGGCTGACTAGGGCAATGCATTGATTCACTAGCTCTCCAGGGATTATATTTATGGATTAGGGAGAATTAAATCTTATCAGGATTAAATGGTTTTAGCCCAGGTCTCCCAGCTTCTTTATAGCAGCGCCAGAACCTCAGATCGTACCTCTCCTCCGACACACCCTGTTCTTCTAAACACTTCAGGAAAAGTCCATTGTTGCCCACCCTTTGGAACCCCGGTGAGTGTCCTGGTGAGCCTGCAAAGCACACAAATGTGTCCCATTTTAGCATTCGTGGTCGGGACTCCCTGTCTGTAGGCACAAGAGCGTACAATACACGACTCTGCAGGTGAGACACCCACCAAACTGCAGGTGGGACACACACCACGCCCTCGGTGGGTGTCTCGGAGCCTCGCGGAGAGAACCCCGCACTGTCAAACACGGCTTCAATACATGAGTCATGGGCCGGGGCTGGAGATTGCTGGGTTTTGCGTTTTGTTTTGCTTTTTTTTTTTTAATTAGAGAGATTGTTCACTTTAATTATATTCTTTAACAGGATTTGTCATGTGGGCGTTAAAATAACAGCGCACATCCCAGTGTGCCCAGGGCTGAAAACCGTCCGTGAGGGATGCGGGCCTCAGCCTCTGAGAGCGCCCGGGAGAAGGGCAGTGTGAGGGCTCTGCACGATGTCCTGCAGTCACGGGGACATCTCCCCGGCCCCTTCCAGGAAAATGTCCCTGACCTTCAGGGATGGGCATTGGGTTGCTACTTGGAGAGGGGAAGGTGAGGGAGCCCTGTGTGTCACCCCTAAGGACCCTCTAACGTGGCAGGTCGGGGGGAGAGGTGGGGAAGTGGGGGGGGGTGAAGGGCCACGCCCGCTGGTCCACAGCGAACCCCACCTGCAGCGCAAGACGCTGGCGAGAAGGAAGCGGCCGTGTGGAGGCCTTGAGAGTCTGGGACACTAGAAAGCTGTTTCCGTGAACTCTCCAATATTGCTTTAAATAATATTAATTAAAAAGCTTAAAACCGTCTTTTACAAAGCCACGTTGCCTTTGAAAGGATTCCAGAAAACCAGGAAGTGCTGTTGATAAGGCTGTGCCCACGTGTAATGCCCGCCCCACCTCCAGCTCACGGGCGTTCTGTTCTGTCTTTTTCTCCTTTCAAAAAAGTTTTTCTTTCTTTTACTACGCGTTGTTAGTCCGGGAGCCTAAAATGACAACGACAACGACACAAGTGTTTCCTAAGGTTGCAATCTCCTTTCCCCCCTGCTCAACCAGGCGCCACGGTGGCGAACACCATCGATCTATTCCGTGGAAATCGTGTTCAAGCGGCCTTTGCAAAGGCCGGGGAGCCATTTCCGATGGAAAGCTCTAGTAGCGACGCGTCAGCTAGCTCTCGGAGACGGAGACGCGCGCCCCGATGCACCATTGTCTCCAGGATTAATTACAGGTTTGCTTGAATCTCACACTCATTAGGGTGTTTACCCACCACGACCCAACAGGCTGCTGGGCTGTCTTCGCCTAAGTAAACTGCTAACAGTGGAGTCTTCACTTCCTTACTGTTTTGTTGACTGATTGAGGTACGTTTCCTCCCCCATGCTGACCCATTATTTGCAATTACACTTATAATGGCATTGTACGGTTCAAAGGCCCAATTAATACCCTTGAAGCAACAGTGTTAAGTAGTATTTAGTGGAAATTTTATGTTTAGCTGACAAGGAATAATCATGGCTTACATTTATGGAGGACCTTTCATCCTCACATATACCAAAGGGCTATTACAAATTTCATATGCTCCAGGACTAATTATAGGTCAGAATCGTGTCACCCCAGCACTGTTAGAGGCAAGGAGTCATAGATGAACGTGGTAGCATTTAGGAAAAATCTTCAAGTCTCTTATGCAATTGGAGCCAACAGCAGGCAGTGGTCCCGGGGATTGCTGGGACACAGTCCCCCACGGCCACCCCCGCAGGAGAGAGGAGCAGCACGTTGCATAAAGGATTTACATGTGAACACGGAGCCCCCTTTACGGGGGTGGGGAAGGGCGGTCCCCTGATACCGCGGTGAGACTGTGATGACTTGCTTCCCAGCAGCTCAAGCAGATTCATCCCAGAGAACCAGCGTCGTGGGACCCTGACAGGCCATCCATCACGACGGGCCCAGCGCTGGGACCGCCCCCACGCAGGAGCACAGGGCTGGCTGGTGCTGTGCGTCGGGGATGCCAAGTGCCCCAGACGGTGCGATCGCGAGTGTTCCCCAGACTGAAGACGCGCTCACACCCGGGAGGCGGGGGTGGGAACGTGCAACAGACCCCCAGCCCTGCCCAGAGGGACCTGTCTCATCCGCCGGCGTGGGTCCTACAGACGCTAACATTCCCACTGAGGACAATCAACGTGACCCCCAGGGGCCCTTCCCCGAGCTCCAACAACCTGTTTCTGAAACAAGTCAGTCATGTAGTCGTTCGACAAACAGGTCTGGATTCAGGCCCTGGGCACAGAGGATGGCACAAAACCCAGAGCATTGTCCTCAGGTAGAAAAAGGTAAACAGAGTGAGACCGGACAGAATGGGGTGGGGGGGACTCCTTCCACTCCAAAACTATGACCTGATGACCTGAGCCCTTGCGTTGGGCTGCCCTACGGCTGGACGGGGAGGGACGGCCACCCTAAGGAGGGCCATCGGACGCCCCGTGATCGCCATGCCCACAAGCTCGCGTGTCCCGACACAGTGGGAGGAGACGCCGGCTGACTCCAGAGCAATGCAGGGCTGACTGCGGGCGCCCCGGACAGGAATGCGGGCGGCCCGAGAGCAGGTCGCCGAGGAGCACAGGGCGCCTCGGGGAGAATTCCCAGCAGCCCGGACGTGGCGTGATGTCCCTGTGGCCACATTACTTCCAGGGCTCCGGGTTGGCCCCTCTGGTGCTGGTGGCAGGGTCTCTCCATGTAAAAGCACGTCAAACCCTAAAACACCAAGCGCATTTGTCTCCAGACTCTCCAGCACGGCACCCCCGGAGGCTCGGAGCCGAACGCCGACCCCATCACGTGTTCTCGCAGCGTCTCCGCCCAGTGCGGAAGCAACCGACGTTGCAAATTCTATTTGAAACACAGACAAACCGGGGTCAAAACCATTAAGGTGTTTAGCCCTAGGTAGGCCTGGTCACGGAGCACCCTCTGACGCCCTGAGCCAAGGCCCTGCAGGATGGAATGAGAGTAATAATCACACGTCAGGCACTGTGCTCAGCACCCAAATACAGTGTTTCACTTCTGCTTCGGACGGCGCTCAGCGAGGCCGAGCCCCCGTCTGCCGGGCGGAGGCCAGGAGTGGCGGGAGGCAGGATTCGAACCCAAGCCCCTGCCTCTTGCCTCTCCGCGTGCACTGACGCGGGCACCGCAGGGACACAGTTTAGTGGGGGTGACGGACGGGGACACCTGCTCCTTCACATTCTATCCCCCGGAGACACACGGCCCCCCACGAGGATGGCGGCAGGGCCGGCGGGAAAGCTGCAGCAGGAAGGGGCAGACGGGTGTGGTGTCCAGGGAGCAGAAGGGACCGTGAGAGCAGAACGAGGCGGAGGAGGACGGTGACGGCTCAGAATCCAGCTCCCAAGTGGGGGTACAGACAGGAATTGGGGGGTGAGGGGGGGGCAAGGGCCGGGGCCAGGCCACCGTCAGCCCGCCCTCTGCCTGTCAAGGGCACCTCAAGGTCCAAGGACAAGCTGATGCGAGCTGGGCGACTGGAAACCCTCCTTCCTGCCAGGGCTGCCTTTGACCTTGTCCCCCTCATCTTCCCGATGCACCACCAACGGGAGCTCCATGAGCGACCTGGGCATCGCCCCGCAGCCCGGACGGCATCACGTCTGCCCCGACCTCGCAGGCCACCACTTCTTTCCGGCTCTGTCTCTGAATTTACAGCAAACTTACTGTGAAAAACACCTGGACGTGCCTCGTTGTGAATTTGGGGGCCTTGGGCTATCCCCCACCCTCTCATCAGAGACTTTTTCAGACCCCACCTTCCCTGGTCCCCTTGCCCCCTCTTCCCATCTTCTTCCCCACCCCCAAAACATCCCTATTTCCTGGGTAAAGAGAAACAAAAAACAAAACCGACCTAAAAATCGGTTTTTGTAATCTCGGTTTCAAAACAGAGCGGTGGCCCAGCCCAGGCCTGTTGCCTACCCCCGAGGCTCCGGGGAGGGTGAGGAGGTCTAAGGCCAGGCAGGCGCCCTGCAGGAATTCAGGCGGAAGATGAAACACAGAAGGAGCTCCGGGATTTTAGGAGGAACATACCACTGAGCTTCCTGGCCCCTCAATAGCCACGGTCCACGTTCTCACGGCCTCTGCGGACTCCATCCTAGGAAGCCCTATGACAGGTGACCTCGAACACCTGAGGACTATTCTACCTAACAGCTCCACCTGCTCGAACCAGCGCCTCCTCGCCAGGCCCGCGGGTCAGCAGACTCTGCCCGAGTCTGTGCCTTCTCCTTCGCCCCCTGCACCGAGACGCCTGAACGCTAGGGCCGGCCTCCGGTCGGTGCCTACCCAGCGTGGAAGTCTTCCCCTCAGAGAAATTCACAGACGGAGGAGGTGACGTGTGACAGCAGTTACTGGTTACTCTTTAAAAACCTTAAATTCCTCTAACCTCCTACCTCTCCTCGGTGCATTGCATCACCCGGAACTTCTAAAGGTCCCAGTCCCCTAAAGAGTGACGGTGTCTTCCGTTTAAAACTCACCCCAGGCTCCCACAGTTTTTCTCTCTCTCCCTAAAAACAAGTTCCTTGAGAATGTTACTTCTTACCATCGGGGGTCTCAGTGACAGCCAACGTGAGTGACAAACTGCCACGTGTGCGCTCCCAAAAGTCTGGCTTGGTCGTTTTTCAGGATTGAGGGCAGTCTCAGCAAGGAGCTATCGCCCAAGCCCACACAGCAGGGAGGAAGCACTATTTCTCTCGGGAGATGGGATCAGGAAGCTTCCACCCTTCTCTTTGCAGCTTATCTAGCTCAGGTGAGCGGTGGAGCCCAGAGACGCAGGGGTAGAAGATCAGCTAGTGGGGAGATTGCCCAGTGAGCATCACCTGAGAATCAAAGGAGGTGTTGGGGCCGGATGGCTGTGGGGGCCTAACGAAGTCAGCGCTCACAGATCGGCCCAGAAGCCCCGCGAGGGCCAGGCTGGGGACTGGGGACTGACTCTGGCTCCACCAACAGGCGCCAGGGACTTGGGCAATCGCTCCCTTCCCCCGGGCTGGACCTTCCTTACTGATAACAGTGTCAGGCAGATAATCTCTAAGACTGTTTCTAGCTCAAAAAGAATCAGGTTTCTACAGAACAAGAGATTTCCAAATGGGACAGGGGTAGCTCATTCCAGGGAGATTTGAGCTCCCCTCCAGGCGCTTTGTAAAAGCCAGCGTGGCCGATATCAAGCCCGTCTGAAGTGAGTTTTTAAAAGTCACGGCCGGCAGATCATACACGAGGGCGCGAGGTTCTTTTTAAATGAAATCCAAGCGAGGCTAAGGAATGGGGTTCGGGGAGTGCGATGTGGACCAGAACGTTTATAATGCCGTGTCAATACATTTTGGAATGAAGTTTGAAGAGCTCCACCTGCAGAACCCAACCAGGACGGCAGCTGGCCATCCCCACAGATGAAAGCTCTGAGGGAAGTGAGGGCTCTCTGTCCCCTGCTCCCTCCTGCCATCGCCCTGCCTGCCTTCTCCTTTCTCTCTCTAATCGTTGCTTCTAGCAGCTGACGGTGAACCGAAGGGTAAACCTGCTTACACCCTCACACACGTGAGTCTCGTCTACGGGCGTCAGGATCTCAGAATCTGGAAGGTGTGCGTCCGCCCTCTCTCTCTCTATCTTTCTCTCTCTCTCTCTCTCTCTTCCTTCCTTCCTTCCTTTTATTTATTCATATGTTGCTTTCACTTTATGTCTTCCAGCTCATAAGCTCAAACAATCAAGAGAGAAGAACCTTCCAGAACCCACATCAGATGCTCACCGCCTGCGGCACTGTTCAGTAGCAGTAGCCATTAGCCTCGTGGGGGTGTCTGCACTTAAATTTAAATTCAGTGCAGTTAAGCAGAACAGTTTCGGTCTGGGTCCCCCCGTGGGCTAGCCACATGTTTGGTGCCCGCATTCACGCTGCCTCCTGGACAGCCCGGGCACCTTGGGGGCCCGATGGACCCGTGCGAACCCACTGCCAGTCCAAAGGGCGAAGACGCTTTTCTGAGAAGCCACATATTTGGGATGAGACAGGTCCTGAGGGCAGGCTGGCTGAGTTCAAACCCAAACAGAGTCGACTGTCCGTTAAGCAGCGCCCACGCTGGATAAGCGCCCTGTTATTTCTGAGATTTCTTTGCCAGTTCCGGGGGACAGAGCGCCTGCTGTACTTGCTACCCGCTAGCTCGGTGCCCTTGACCTGTGCCCTCCTTGTAAAGTAGAAGTTTCATTACACACGGCTCGTACTGTCACTCTCGGGATTGAGATAATGGTACCTGTAAATCCAGGGCCCCAAGACCTACTGAGTGCCCAGTCCACGTTAGGGCTCACGTTTCATGTTGATCCTTACAGGGGGAGAGGCAGTCAACGAAAAGATGGCCCTCGTTTCTGTCTCTGTGACACGAAGGCCTGTCTCTATGGGACCACCGGCTACTCAAGGGACAGGGGAACCCGTGACACGCCCGGTGCCCTGTGTTTCCTGGAAGAGCTCTACCTCCACAGCCCTGTCAGAGCAGCTTGCATCACCCAGCTGCTCCTCCCTCCCCAGGCATCAGGAGGGCCCCCAGGTGCCTGAGACAGGTGCGGGCCCGGGGCGCGGGAGGCGGGCCGGGGGGCAGAAGCCCGCGTGGCCCGCCTGGTGCAGCCTCAGACAGTTCCCTCTCGAGCACACTGGCGGAACGAGGTGATTTCTCAGCTCCCTCTGAGAAGCCATGGCTCCCACGGCAAGGGTCAGGTCGAATGGGACCTCACACAGGTGAACTGTTTTGGTGACTAGAGAGACACATCATGTAAGGCGCCAGCACCTGAACACCCAGTGGCACCAGAACACAGGGAGGAACGTTCCAGTTCTCGTCTGTTTGGTGGTGGTCCCCGTCACAGCTCTACCGCTGGCAGGAAGGCTGTCCCCCCTCTTTCAGTGAGACAGTGGCCTCCAAACACATATCAGAATCCTCCAGATCCCTTATTGTGCCTTAAGTAGGAACCTATTAAAAGCTAAAGGGCATTTTTTTCTTTTTGCATTTAAGTATGAACCAAACCAAATTCTTCAGCCGAAGGAACTGTAACTGCCACCTTAAGTCGTCGGGCAAGGAAAAGGAAGGGGTCCAGTTGCCTTTGCCTCCCAAACACGATCTGCTGTCGAAATTCTACCCTTCCCAGTATGATTGTCCCCTTTACCTTCACAGGTGAATCACAGACAGATGAACTCACTGAGTTTGTTTAAAAAGATTTCAGTGTGTTGTTTTGGTCAAAATATTCTTCCCCACGAGTGCAGGACCGAGAAGCACAGTGTGAAAGTTCAGGGAAGCTACACGCAGCGCGGGGGCTGGGCCCGTGGGCTCACGGCCCCCCGCGCCGACGTAAATCATTTCTTTGACATCTTAATGTTCAGGTTCTTCGCCATCCACCCACTCAACACAGTACAAAAACAGAGAAGTCACGATTAAAAGAAACTTTTTTTCCTTTCTAAGCTGCCAAATGGCTCATTGGCTGACCATTACGTAGTGGAGCTGATTGTCGTCTGCCTCAGCATCTCCCAGAAGCCAGGGGGCTCACATCAGGTTACAAAAGAGAAGCCACTGCCAGAAACTACAAGTCCCAGCATGCAGTGCGCCACAGAGATCAAAGCAACATAATAGGAGGTGATGATATCTCCATTCTAATTAAAAGGATTCTCTTATCTTCAAAAGCTTTGCAAATTCTCCCAGCACATCATAAGGTCCGTACATCACACATCCAGTTTGAAGAGGGATGTGAAGAGGAGAGGAAGTCACTGTGACTGGACTTGACACTGAACATTACCATCGTGGGAAGCCCGTGGACCCCACGGTTATTCACTAGGTTAATGTTCTAAGATTTCAGTTGCCAAACGAAACCTAAGAGCTCGTTCCAGATTGCCTTACCTTGTAATCCATCCCTTTCTGGGGCAAACAGTCCACCCTGAGCAATCTTCCAGTCGGATTCTGCAGATCCCAGGGCCTCAACGTCCCACTGTAAGAATCACCACTTTGCTACTAGAAACAAGCGAATAATAATAATAATAATAATAATAATAATAATAATAAGCTTTTGAGTTAAAGCCGAGGTGAAGGAGCCCAGCACCAGGAAAACAAGAGTGATCGAAAAACTGCACAAATGGAAAGAGAAATTGCCAATCCCCAGAAAACACAACAGCAGGCCCCCCCAAGTTAACCGTAAAAGTTCAGCCCACTCCCGTCATTCTGAGCAGAAAAGCATCTCCCACCGTAGATGGTTTCCTTCGGGAAGAGCCACGCGGTACCCTTTTTTCCATAGGCGATTGCGTTTTCACCACGATCTGGGGCGAATGACAGATGGCCACTCCCAGGAGACCCACCAGAAACGGGGTATTGGCATCGACACCCCACTTATTACCCAGAAAATCCATTCATTCCTGGTGGGCCCGTGGTCTTTCCGTCCCCCACACCCCGTCACGGGTTTGCTTTGTATGTTTTTTTTCTGATTCGGTTATCACTAAAATACACATTTTAATTGAATTATGCAAGAATCAGACTCCCGCCGCTTTGAGCATTTCAGTAAACACGTCCCCACACTTACCTACAGCAATGCCACAGACCCCGGCGGAAAATTGAGGGCACTCCTGACAGCTACGCGACGAGAATCTTTGAAAACTTAGAAATGAATTTTGGCGACGCGCGAGGCCGACGGGTGCCCTGCTTCTCTCGCGTCTGCGCCCCGCGTCAGCTTCCGAAACCCGTTTCCGCCCCTCCGCGTTTCCCTCTGTGCCGCCACACTGCCCACAGGTCGGTCCAGGGGCAGGGCACACTGTAGCGTCGTGCCCTCGTAGGGGTCCCCTCCTACCATTGTCCGCCACCCAGGACGTCGGCCACTGGCCCACTCCTGCCTAGTTCCCTGCGCGCTGTTCACACACACTGTCTCTGAGCCGTGAAGGTTGGGGGTCTCCCCGAGTCTCGGCCCACGCCCCACGGCTTCTCTTCAGGAGTGATGGCGGTTCTTGCCTCAACATCTCCTTTGCTTCTGACCCTCCCCCACACTCCCCTTCATCTCTCTGCTAACAGGCTCTCACCACGACCATCTCCAAGGTGGCACTGGAGGGTCCCTTTCAAACCCACGCACCTTCTAAGGTTTGCTTACAGCATTTGGGAGGTGAGGCCAGCAGGTCGGACAGTCTTCAGCCGCCCAGAGCATGGAATTCCCATGAGGCAAAAGTTAGTCCGCGTCCAAGACAGTTTCCCACTGAGCCGGTGGGCTCCACCCGTGGTGGCACCGGGCGAGGGAGGCTGAAATCAGAGAGGGGTTACCTTTCTCTAGGGAAATACCCCGTTCTTCACCCACACACTGCTTCAGTAATTCCAGCCACCCCTGCCACGCTGCGCGTCCTCTGGTGACAAGCCGAGGGTAAGCGAAAGTCACCGAGGCGGTTGTGCACCCCTGGCCGCCGTGGTGGGGAAAGGTCATGTGAGAACACACCGTTCTACTGCGTCCTGTGTCTTCTCCTAAATGAAAGTTCGCACGTGGGAATGGCGTCAGGGAATCAGCAGTCAGAGCGTGTACCTCTCCTCCCCACCAGCCAGGCCGAGCCTCCACGGATGCAACAGCCTCAAAGACAGCGCCCGAGAAGACCCAGTCCCTCACCGCGTGGGACGCACCGCAGGCCCGAGGGACACGGGCGGGCCACGCGCTCTGCGCCTGGTACCCACCGCTCTCATCTCTCATGCAATGCTCCTAACGGGATGAGTATTCCGGAGGGCGATGAGTTCACAGGACCCAGGTCATTCATTCACACCCAGCTACACACCAAACGCCTGTCCACCCCATCCTAAAGTTCTCCGAGATCGTACACGCGTGTGCTTAGCGTTACTCAGAGGGAGAAAGCCTTTAACCCCTGAGAAAGCATGGTAAAAAGGGGGGATGGGATGGCTGGCCCCACTCCAGGGGGCTCTGGCAGTGTCTTAGAGTGTCTTTCCAAAGCAGTTCCCTTGGTGTTGTGTGGCTCCAAGGAGAAGAAGATTGCAGGTCGGTGTAAGGAATGGGTCTGTGGCTCCGAAGGGCATGGGGCCTTTAAGAAGAGCGCTCCAGTCACAGAAGGTGCTGACACCCACAGGGCGTTGTGCTGGGTAATAGTTACAACAGGACAAAGTAAGTGCTCAGTACTCTGTCACACCAGACACGGATGAGCACGCCGTTGGGGTTCAAGCATCTGGGGTGGTGAACTGGGATCCCAGGGGCCTCGGCCAGGCTGTTCGGGGCACACAGGGCAGGGTCAGCCTGAGCGGAACCTCAGAGGGTGAGGACAAGGGAGTCGCACGATGAGCGTGGGAAGGCACACCGGGCTGGTGACAGCCCTGCAGAGACAGAGACAGAGTGATCACAGAAGAGATTCGGGTATCAGATGAGAGGTGCGGCCTGTTGACTTCTGACATCCAATTCGGATGCCACAACTTCTAAAACGGACCAAGAAAAGCAACCCCAGGGGCAGAACGAGTCCACACACGGCCTCTCCTATCTCTGCAGGAGGAAAGAAGTCGCTTCGGGTCGCAGGGACAGGACCCAGGACAAAAGTCACATTCCTGGTCCTTCCTGGAAGCAGAACAGAGCAGCGGTGGTGAGGCCCCCGAGGAGACACGAGGAAAATGGGCAGAGAGGTCGCTGGAGGGCCACGCTGCAGCCGGGGCCGGGCAGAGGGGCTGGGACAGGACCATTTGCACAGAGACAAGGGGGCACCTGAGACCCCCGTACAAAACAAAACAAAGCGAAACAATGCAGTTCCCAGGGAGTACAGCCATTATCGGGCCTACCGCCCGCGTACGAAATGGAAGGCCCGTACCTCACAGCTGCTAGGAGAGAGGGTGTCTCCTTCTCAACCCAGAAGGACACGCACCGTGCCATGTGGTTCAGGTTAGCGTTTCCCTCTGACACACAAAGGGCAGGCGTGCTTCTGTAAGCTTTCTTCCCCAGGGACCGGGTGGGCATTGATGGTTTTGATTTAAAACACTTTTCCTTTCACAGCACCTGCTCACGTCGGAGGCTGCACACCGGGGGTGGGGGTGGGGCCGCACATGGGGCCTGCAGAGGGGAGATAAATATCGACCGGGCTTTAGAAATCAATTTTCACGTAGCAAGTCTCTGGTGAGAATAACCACAAATTGGCCACGTTGCCACAATTAGGTGAAGTCTTTGGCCTGAAGAGAGTCCAATCAGAAATCATATGATTTCTCAAAGTCCAACTTGATTCCAACATAACCAGTGTGTTTTCTTTTGGAAGTTACTCAGCGAAAAGATGATGGACACCCATAATGATTTTTTTTCGTGTTTTCTATTCGTATTTGCTTCCAAAAGCATATTGGTTTGCTTTGCATAAACTCACCAGTAAGTAGAAACTGGTAGGTCTCACCGAGGAATACGGTCAGTAAAATTTGTGCCGTTCCCGAAGCTGGTGCGCACGCCTCGGCCAGCAAGGAAGTCAGTGGATTTCTAAGTTAAAACCACCTTGGGCGGAATTCAAAGGGGAAGCCACCCACCAGGTGGACAGACAACCCTAATGATGTTTATGTTTTCAAATCTCCACCTGCTGTCCCAGGAAGAAGGGACAGTGAGGGACCACAGCGACGGTGGTGCACCTGATGTCTGAAGTTGCTGAAAGAATGACTGTCTAAATGCATGGGCCCGGCTCGTTGAGTGTGCTCTGTAACAAAGCACCAGAGAGAGAAGGTTCAACAGGGGTGTGGGGACTAAAATCTATTTTGGAGCATTTTACACACACGTGTGTGTGTGCACACACACACACATACACACACACACACGCACACACACGTGCACACGCATATGCACACACACACGTGCATGCGTGCACGCACACACACATGCACGCACGTGCGCGCACACATACACGCGTGTGCACGCGCATACATACACACACACACATGCGCACGCACGCACGCACACACACAATATATGAGGGCTGTCTGGAAGAAATCCAGCCATACACGCCTCTATTTTTCATATTACATGGCTGGATACTTTCCTGTACCACACACACACACACACACACACACACACGCAGACACACACACACACATGCAGACACACAGTGCCCAAAAAATGCATGCAGATTTTAAGAAAGGAAAAGAACTGTATTAAAATTGTAATATTCGATCTATACCAGTAAGAAAAGATGAACACAAGTCACGTGTGACGTCTGCAATGACAAGAGGTGCTCCCAGTGGTCACCATCAGTGTTTCTGCACCACTACACAGATAACAGCTCTTCACATGTGGATACCCTGTTGGGCACCCCCAGTATTTAAATGTCATACCCAATTAATGCATAGACCAAGTAACACCATTATACTGACCTTTAAGTGTACACTTCGTACTTGGCAAATCCAAGTCCAAAGTTCACCCCTGTTCTTTTTTTTTTCCACAAAAGGGGACATTTTGAATTTTCAAAATGAAAGCCATGTCTCAAAGGCTGAGAATTCGTCCCCAGCATTAAAAATCAACACACAGATTCTCGCATCTCCGTTCGGCGGGAAGGCCTGGCTCACGTGTCCAAAACCCTCATTGCGTATCGGCCTCAGCCCACTGACTCCGCACAGTTAAGTCGCATGTTTTTGTTTCTTACGTTTATCTAAACGGGAAAGATGCTGTCGCATGGAGATAGTCGTATCGGTTTGAACTTTTTGCATTTTATTCTTCCAAGGGAAATTGCCTGAAGTCTCAAGTGACCAGGGGCTGGAGCCGGCCAGGTAATCACAGCCAGTAGACTCTCCCTTAACCAGCACTCATGCTAGATACATGCAGGACTATTTCTTCAAATTTTTTTTTTGCAGGTTGCTTGTGAGTGCTGGTTGCTTGAGGTCCGGTTAACGGAGAGTCCACTATATCAGTACATAAACGCCCATTATATTTTTTTACTTACCCATAGCTCAGGAAAAAATTTACCATTTTAAGCATTTGTTTCATGCACGAATTTGTTTACCTGCCCCTGAGAAGATGGTTATCAGACCGCATATGCTAAGATGGAATTTGCTCCAAATTTCCCTACTGTGTAGAAACCTTAGTAAGGACCTCAGAACAGCGGTCTCAGGCTGCGTCCCCACCTCCCATTGTCCGGCTGCCCCGAGCCACTAGGAATTCACGGCGTAGACACAATGATTGGCAACAGAGAATCGGAGTTTAGGTCTACTTATATGGACCTAATTGGACTTTTGAGTTGGAAGGTATTCGAGTCAGAAACATATTTAGGAGGGGGAACTGTTTTGATATTTGGGGCCCCCTCTTTGAATCGTCCCCCCCACAAAAAAAAAAAAAAGCTAGGTACTTAGAAAATGAGCTTTGTCCTTTAAAGATGAACATTGTTTTCTCCTTGGTGAATTGTAACCCAGTGTTCTGGGATCTAGAGACAAAAATCGGGTTGCTAAACCAGATCACATTTTATCATTTCTGATGCAGTATGACTTGGTGGGGTGGCGGGGTAAGTCCCCTAGGGTAGACATTTAGAGAGAAGAAGGGAAAAAAAACCGTGGCTAAAAGAGAAATTGCTGTTTTAATTAATTTGTTGTGAAATGCGCTTTATTTGGTGTGATCTGAAGTGGATTTTACAGTCACCTCGAGTGAGCCCTTCGTACCCACACTCTGGACGCTGAACCCCACCACCCGAGCTGTGTGCACGCATTTTATTGCCTGATGGTAAACCTAAACAAATAGATTTATAATGGCTGGTAGACAATTCCCATGCAATAACTATATTATTAAACCTAAGGCATTATTAAAGGTTAATTATATTTAAAATTATTGAGATTTAACAATGATGTAAGCTATGGGGAAGATTGTTATCGTCTCCTGTTTGGACTATAATTACTAAACCTCGGCAAACTTCTCTCTTTAATTCTGCCATTCTCCTGGCGAAACAGCCTCCCTGGATGGGATCTGACGCCCACAGCCCAGCGAGACGCTTCCCGCGTGAGACCTTTAATGTGCTCCTTATCCACATGCCTTCGTCTCCATCTTCATCCAAGATCTTGTCAATGGCTTCAAAGAGAAAATTGTCACTTTGTGCCTGGAGTTCTCACCCCTCCCTGACTTTTCTCTTTAGCCAGATCCTTCTCTTCCCTGCGCCCTATCTGCCTCCAGGTTCCCAACACCGAAAGCCGTGCCTGTGTCGTTTTGTCCCCGTGAGGGCCGGGGACAATGACCTCTGCCGTGTTCTCTTTGCTTGTCTGCATTTTGCTGCTCTCCTTGTGCTTCCACACTGAGCCTTCAGAATTGTTCCCAACCCCCGTAACTCTCCTCACTCGTGTCACCCCAAGAAATTTAATAATAAAAACAGGAGGTTCCCTGGGGGTGTAGTGGCTAGGCTTCAGCACTCTCAACGCCGCGGCCTGGGTTCGATTCCCAGCCAGGGAGCCACCCCCAAAAAATAAATAAATAAAATAATAAAAGCAAACGAATTTCAAGAAAATGCTCTTGACCAATCCTAAGTTTGACTTTTCCTACTCCAACGCACGGTTTCGTCGATTGGTGTCTCGCTTTTAGCCTCCCGGGCAAGCGCCTACCAGCACATACGACGCGATCCCCCCTCTTATTTCCCCGTTACGACGGGGGGAGCATCTACCCTCTGAGGCTGACTCAGTGTTCCACGATAAGGCCTTGATTTACATTTCCCCTTATGTCCCCGCCGTATAGTTTTTATCTTCTAACTGCACATGTTGAAGGAATCTGTGTTGACATCTCTCCCAGTTCTTCATCCTCTAGAACCTTCTCTTCCCTCAAAGGCAGCCGTGTTTATTGAGCATCTGCTTATGTCAGACACTGTTCTAGACCCGGGGGCCGGAGAGCAGAGCAGCGTGGGGGAGCGCCCCAGCTCCGCGGAACCTGCGTGAGGGAGAGGCGGGCGGTGGGAAGGATCTCGGTAAAACCGTAACGATGTGAACAACGCTGTACGTCCCAGAAGGAAATCAGAATGGTGTCACGGGAAGTGAGCAGCGTGGGGACAGCCACTTAGTAGGAAGGGACAATCCCTGTGGATTCCAGGGACCAAAGGAAGGCCGCCAGGAGGGTGGCGGGTAAGGGCTTGGACAGCACTATCATCTCCCTGCCTCAGGTTGGCAGTGGTCCCCCCTCTCCACTCCCAACGTGGTAGATTCCAGGTCTCAAAGCCAGGGATCGCGACGGCCACCAACGCGTCCCACGTTTGATCCAATCCCAGAGACGGAGGAACGACGCCCGTCCTTTGCCCCGCCATCGGCTGGCCACCGCAGCCACACACCCGTGTCCTCCCCCTCCGGCCACAACCAGCTTCTGTGTCCACACCAGATGCAATATGGGGGCTGTCCCGAAAGTCCCCGGCCACGCGACGTGGGAAATAGAGGCGCTGATGGCTGGGCGCTTTCCGGGCAGCCCTCGCACGGCCCGGTGCCCCCGCACTTGACCCTCACTGCCGAAGTTTACAGGGACTCGCGTAGTTTTCGTTCCAGGTTCGGGCGTTCCCTGCGTCCCGGGCCCGGGCACTACGGACGTAATAATAAAGGAAACGCACAATTAAAAATCCGCAGAAGGTACGAAACTCCGTGCGGGCCTTGGCAGCTCATCGGCCGATTTACGTGCTTTCGCTGTGGAATGATCGAGGGCTCTGTCTCTGAAGCCCCCGCTTTGCTCCGTGTGGTGATTCGGGAACTCCGAGGTGACCTGTTTCTGGAACTCTGAGCGCGCAGGTAGGAGTGCACCTGTGGGATCGGCGCGGGGCCTGCTGGGACACGCCCAGGACGCTGTCGATTGTGCCCGAGCCTCTCCTGCCTGCTGTTCGGACACGGCTCTCATTTACATGGTATCACAGTAAACAGGATGCTACATGTAGAATGAAACTCCTGCAGCCCTTCCCTGCGGAGATAAGGCTGAAATCGTCACCATCACACATAGTTTCCAAATGAAATCGGTGATCAGCGCCAGGGGCCTGGGTCTGGACCCACGGCCACCACCCAAGCTCGCCAACAGGCGACAGCCCTGCGCAGAGACCACCGGAGGTGGGAGCTTATTTCCCACCATTTCTCCAGGGACCCCACAAATTTAGACACCCCTTATGTATTTAGCAAGCCAGAATGAGTACGAAAACAAGAGAAAAGGCAGGTGAACTCCTGCCAAAAGTCTGGGGTCTCTGTTCAGAAGAGGAAGTCCCCGGAGATGCCAGCTCCGCCACAGCACAGCTGAATTGTCTGAAGGATGATGCCAGCAGTAATGACGATGACTCACGTGTAATTCTCCCTCGCAGGGGCGCTGTGAAGACGAACCAGTTAATGCTCGAAACGTGTTTTTGCTTTCTGCACGGAGGCTCCCGTGACAGCCCCGGGTCGTCGTTACGGCGTGGTCGTTTGTGTCAGACCGTGCGTGGTGAAGGCCTCCCCGCGCGGCTCGTGCACTTCGTTCCCCCCCAGCGGAGCCCCCGCCCACGGGCTCCAGGAGCCACCACGAAGGGCAGGAAGCCCCCAGCCTGGAAGGCAGAGAGTGCAGCAGACGTCACGGTGAGCGCGTCCCTCGCGCCGGCTGGACGTCGTGCCAAACCCGCGTGGCGTGAGGGCGCGGGCGAGGAGGCAGGTGCGGCCCTAAGACAGGTAGAGAAGGCTTTCCGACAGGTGAGAGGCTCCTGGGACAGCTTACAAAGCCAGAGAGAGACACTAGGTCGGTGGGTTGCTACTTAACATTCATTAATTCATTTTGTTAAAGGAAAGTTTTGCAAACCTGCTGATCTGTCCTGCATAGGCCTAAACCAAAGAACGTTTGCTGAGCAAGTCAGGGGGCCTATCCTTGAGAAGATGGTTCCAGAAGGCCAGCCCATTAACCCCCTCATGGGGTCCGGTCGGGAGCGCAGGGCCCGGTTACAAACATGCCCTACGGCCGTCTCCAGCTTCAGGCGCACATCCAAATGGCATCGATTTGTTCAATAAGGAAAACACCCTCCTGCTGGGGCTGACGGAGGAATGAGGTGCCACGACGATGCTTTCCGCGTGACGCGTGTGCGGTGACAAACGTGTGCGGTGACAAACGTGTGCGGTGAGGCTGGTTCCCAGAAGTCGCTCAATAAGGTATAAATAACACAGGTGTCCCGGAGGGGCGCGTCTCCTTTCTCAACTTGCCCCCCAGAAGCATGAGGAGGGGAAGGAGCTCCGGGAACACCCAGACGCCCTCCCTCTGCAGGGCTGAGGCTGTCTGGTAGCCGCGGCCTCGGGAGCCCTTGTCGCTTCTTCCGCAGACACGGAAGCTGAGGTCCAGTGGCGGACCTGACCCCTGGGAAGGAAAGACCCTCGCTCCCAGTCTCCCTCGGGAGATGGGGCCGCAGGTGACCAAGTTCTGGCCGAGGAGAGGTCGGCAGAGACACATGTGGGATCGAACTTGGCCGTCACTGTCCCGCTGCCTCTGTGCCATGGTCCAGAAACCTAACGTGACAGCAGAGGTTGTCACGGCCTTGAGGATGGGAGGAAGAATGACGTCCTCTGACGGAGAGGCCCATGGCCAAACCCCTGGAAATTGGGAGTAGGTGACAAGACGTGGCCAGGGGAAACTGGAGTTGCAGTGTGTGAACGTCACTCATCGGCTGACCCGGAACTAGGGGACAGTGCCCTGGATTGTCCAGTGGCCCCCAGTAATCACAGGGATTGCTACAAGGAGACAGAAGGAAACCTCAGACGTGGTGACGGGGAAGACCTCCACCTGACACTGATGGCTTTCAAGATGGAGGACGCGGTCACGGGCCCAGGAGCCCAGGTGGCCTCTCCAGGCTGCCCAAGGCCACAAAACAGATTCTCCCCAGAGGAACGCGGCCCTGCGGACGCCTTGATCGTGGCCCCGTGACACCCAGGCCCTAACTCCCGCCTTCGGGACTGTGAGGCCGATACATTTGTATTCTTTTAAGCCCCTGAGTTCACAGCCATTTGTCACAGCAGCCATAGGAAACGGATACACTAGCACTGCAGGTGGCTGAGGAAAAAGACGGCGGGAGCCTGGGCCCCGGGCGGCTTCATGAAGCTGCCACCGTCACCCTGGTAGCCCACCTCCAGGCTGCTCGTATGGGAAAGAGCAATGCTAAGGGTATCGAACCCACTTGTATTTGGGGTTTGCTTTTCGCCGCAGCAAAACGTAGCTCATAACGGGTGCTCTCGCTACCTATGAGAGATGAGAGACGGAGAGCCCTACGGGTCAATGCCGTGTTACTTAACGCCACTCAACCGTTTATTCAGAACCGGAAGGTGAACCCATGCACCCCGGTCCCCACTTTTACGTCCTGCCCAGCAGTACCTCCAACAGCAGTTCTCAAACTGCAGCTGACGTCGGGATCATCGGGGTGGGGGCAGGGGGCTGGGCCGCAGCCCAAGGACCCCGCTGAGATCCCCCAGCTACGCTGTCGCTGAGCTAACCCACTCGTCCACGGCCCGACCCGTGACCAAGGCCACCTTCGTGACCGCACTCCTGGAGTGTCATAGCAGCTTCCTGCTGGCTGACGTGTAACGTCCCCCACCCACCTCTCCCCTAACTCATGGTGCTTTCACCATGTCCCACCTCTGCTTCAGAACCACGGCAGCTTCCTGTTGTTTTAGGAAATCACCTCCAGACCCCTCTGCACGCTTCTAGCCCCCTTCCCTCCCCTCCTCCAGGCACCACTCCCCCAGCCACCCCTGGGAAGACAGTGGAGCCAAGATGTTTCTTCGTGCATAACCGAGATGACTGAGAGCCCTCGGATGGAGTGTGCCAGCTCTCCCGACAGATCCAAACTAGAAACAAAGAGCCAGTCCCATACTCCCTGGGCTCCCCGCGACGGCCCAGCACCCTCCTCGGGGAAGGAGGAGCCCGCCTGCAAGCAGGCTCCCCTCCAGGGGAGATGCCTGGCTCCACAGAAACAGGGAGGAGGTGAGAACACAATGTGCATTGCAGCTAATTGCTCCAGAAAGGGACCGCAGCCAGGAGGCCCCGCATTGTTTGTGTGCTGCTATTCTGAATTCTGAAAGAGAGGGCACACTTAGAGGGAACTGGCAGCCACTGCGTCCAGCGCCAGCCAAAATGGCCTGTGTCCCGCCAGCGGCTGTGCGGTTGGGTGTGTGGCAGCAGCGGGAGCAGCTGCCCAGCTCTGTCTGCAGGAAGGACTGGAGGCGTGGAGCACAGGACAGGTGGCCTCGCCGGAGGGGACAGCGTCACAGTGCCCAAAGAAAGAAAGGGGACAACTCCGGGCAAACGGAGCATCTAATGACCCGCCGGATCGAAGCCTGGCATGTTTCGGGGTCTTGGTTGGTCCCTCTCCTCCACGTCAGTCTTCACACAAGCACGAGGTGTCCCTTGCAAGGACTCCTGGGACCTGTGTTACGGAAGGCTTCTCTTTAAGAAGGAGAGCCTTTCCTCTGTTGCTGGCGTGTTTCTCCTGCTCCATTGAAAAGGAATTAACCGTATTCTGCCATGCAGAGCGCGCACCCGTGCAGATCGCACTCCCGTGGAAGCGCTCCCATGTACAATGCGCACTCCTGTGTACAATGCGCGCTCCCGTGTACAATGCGCGCTCCCGTGTATAACATGCGCTCCCATGTACAATGCGCGCTCCCATGTATAACACGCACTCCCGTGGAGGCGCCCCCGTGACAATGCGCACTCCTGTGTACAATGCGCGATCCCGTGGAGGCACTCCCGTGTACAATGCGTGCTCCCGTGTACAATGCGTGCTCCCGTGTACAATGCGCACTCCCGTGTACAATGCGTGCTCCCATGTATAATACGCGATCGCTCCCGTGTACAATGCGCACTCCCGTGTACAATGCGTGCTCCCGTGTACAATGCGTGCTCCCATGTATAATACGCGATCCCGTGGAGGCGCTCCCGTGTACAATGCGCACTCCCGTGACAATGCGCACTCCCGTGTACAATGCGCACTCCCGTATACAGTGCGCGCTCCCATGTATAACACGCGCTCCCGTGGAGGTGCTCCCGTGTACAGTGCGCGCTCATGTTTCTGGCCCAAACTTTCATGGGGAAAAAACCTTTCGTTTGAATTTTTTTAGTTCAAATTTTTATTTGTTGATATTTAGGTACTTGGTTTTTTTAATTATAAAGAAATTTTAGTATTTATTTTTTAACATATTACAGTACAAGAAATGTTGTGTACAAATAATTACAAAACCCAAGAACAGTTAGAAGGTTCAAGACATTTTATGTATAAAAAATTTTTTTATATTAAAATAAAACCCGATGTTCGTATTCCAGGGCATCATTTTGCCTACGGATATCGCTGTTGGTTAAAAGTTACACTTTTAACTCACAAGCATAAATAAAAGAATGAAAACCATTCATATCGCTACGGAATTAGTACTACTCATGTATAATGCGCATCCTTATTTGTCCCCTCACAAATTTGGATGCAAACGTGCGCATTACACATGGCAAAATACGGTAACTCCTTTGCAGCTTTGATCTCCACCAGGCCTGCTTTCTTCCAGTTTTCCTTCCTGTTATTGATTCACAGAAACCCTCCCTCCCACTAAAAACCGATTGGCTACACCTTGGCCTCACCGTCATCTCCACCGTGGTGTCCCCTACCACCACCCCCCAGCTACATGTCCTAGGCCCTGGGCTCCCACGCACAGCACCGTCCTGCTTCCTTCTCAGTGTTCAGGAGGCCACGGCTGGGGGTCGTGACCCTTCCCGCAAATACCCGTTGGGTTTTCTGTCCTCTCGTGGATCGTTCCGTCCTCCTTCCTTGGAGGCGAGAGTTCGTGTTGCATCACTAGCATCGCGCAAGAGCCGCCCTTGCACAGCTTCTAGTGGAGGCTCCAAAAAGCTTCCTTCCAGAAGAGGCTACCTGAGATGGCCAGGCTGATGCCCACCGATTTCCTGCCTGAGGCCTTCCTTCAAAGAGCCCACCAGAATGGTTTGGAGACAAGAGGCGTCACTAAAAAGTTTAGTAGACCTTCGGGGATACCGAAGACATTATTTTTATCCAGAGCCTCTTCTCTGGGGCTCACTGACCTGTCTTACTTCTAAATCCTCCATTTCTCCCTTTCTTCACCCAGAAACCTACTGTTTCCACCTTCTCAGAGTGACTAATTGATCTCTACCCAGGTTGAGTGGGAGGAAGGTGCAACCCTGGCCTCCAGTAATTTCAGGGAACTTTCTCTTCTACCTAAATTTAACTGTGGGAAGGGAACTGGAGATCACAATTCAGAGAGAGAGAAAGAGAGAGACAGAAGCAAACAGCAGCTCTCCACAGGAACACATCCTCCCACAGTGAACTGAAACTCGGGTGGACCCATTAGAGCCGTTCCCAGAGAGCATTTCGGTTCTGAAGGCTGCAGGGCAACACACCCTGAAAGTGATGGTAATTGCTTTGTAGTCGTTAGGTTTTCTGGTGTGTGGTGTTGACGGGAAGAGGGGAGACAGCAGCTGACGGGTAAGTGAAATGGGGGGGTGGAAATTCCAGGTTAAGTTTAAAGCACCTGGCAAACAAGCGTCTCTTCTCGGTGTTTCCTCGTGTCTGCCCCGGACTGGGAAGCCTGCCCCTTCACGGGACTTCTGTGTGGTCTTGGTCTTGCTCAATTACCCTCTCCCCTCCTGCATTTCATCATGCATATACGGCTACGGCATCCACTTCAAAGGGGTCCGGGGCCTAATTAATGTCTCGAGGGTGCCTGAAGATTCTAGATGGAAAAAAGAAAACAAAACAAAAAAAACACCACCTGTAATGTAGAATCTGAAGCTACGCCACAGCAGGTGGAAATTATTACTATTAAGGGTGACTCTACCTTCGAATATTTGGCAGGCACCCCTCTGGGGCATGAGAAATGTCAAATTGCTGAGTGTGAGCTTCCTCTATGATCAATGCTTCCTCTCTCTCTCTCTCTCTCTCTCTCTCTCTCTCTCTCTCTCTCTCTCTGTCTCTCACTCTCTCTCTCGCTCGCTCGCTCGCTCCTGTGAGCAAATGATCATGCTGCATTAGAAGGCAATACAATCAACAAGCAATACAAACTGAGAAGAAAATAATGAAAAGTTTAATGTAATTAGTGGCTTTAAGACAACGCCTCGTCCCTGTGAGCGTCTCCGTCCATCCTGCCCCTCTGTCCCCTGTCGGCGCATCTATCCAGATAAGTCCAGAAATTCAGTGGGGACACTGAGGTCATGACGCTTCTGAGATCAGGAAAAACAACGTTTTATGTAATAAGTTCTCAAAATAATCATCCAAAATATTGACCTATTAATACCCATCATCTTTCCTTTAGTCAGTTCATGAAGACTCAATTAACTGCAACCAGGAACTTGTGTTAAGCTCTCCAAATGTCACTCATGTCAGATAAATGGATAACACAACCATATTGCAAAGATCTTTGGATGGGATTATAGGAAATATTTTGCAGGATTTCCTTCATAATATCCTCAAGCTAGAAGATGACGTGGTAAAGTCAAAAACTAAGTTTTTTAATTCATTTATTTACACATTTATTGAGTTCTCTCTAAGTGACAAGCACCACACCTCAGGGAACTTGGGGGGACATGAAGACAAAGCAGACAGGTAATCATTGGATTGTTAGTGCTGAAGATGGGCACCTAAACTATTCATTTGCAAGGTACAAGGTCTCAGATTACAGAGATATCTTGGTCAGGGAGTTTTAAACTCAACAATGTAGCAGGAGGTGGGGAATGGCTGAATGAAGTTCAGTTTGGTTGTTCTCGAGTCCTTTGGAAGATACTGCTTTCCTGGATGTTTTAGGATTCCTCTTTACATGACCACTAACCTCCAGCCCACCTAATGGATGGGATCTTCTTAATCTGTTATTTGACATGTTCCTGTTGCCTTTCTGTTTGCCACACAGCAGGTATTGGAACTCATGGAAACAATCTCTTGAATGTTGAAGCAAGACGAGGTAGGGAACTGTATTAGTCAGAGTTCTCCAATAAAACAGAGCCAATAGCATGTATCTTTTATAGATGCATTTTACACATAATATTATACATAATATCTTAGATATCTAAATATTTTACTGGTACCATACATATAATAAGAAATTGGTTTATACTATTATATTATGGGGCTACAAGTCCACATCTTTAAGGTGAGGCAACAGGCTGGAGACCCAGGAAGGTCAATGTCCTAGGTTGAGTCCGAAGGCTGTTGGCTGTAGAACAAGGAAGAGCTGATGTTGCAGACGAAGTCTGAAGGCTGTCTGCTGGGAAATTCTCCCTCACTCTGAGAAGGCCAGGCCTTTTATCTTCAACTGATTGGACGAGGCCCACCCACACTATGGCGGACATTCTCCTTTACTTGAAGTTCACCAACTTAAATGTTCATCTCGTCCAAAACACCCTCACAAGGGGGGTTCCCTGGTGGTGTAGTGGCTCGGCTCTGGCACTCTCAATGCCGCGGCCTGGGTTCGATTCCCAGCGAGGGAACTACCCCCCACCCACCCCCCAAAAAAGTAATAAATAAAATAAAATAAAACACCCTCACAGAAGCACCCAAAACAATGTTTGCTCAAATATTTGGGCCACTTGTGGCCCAGCTAAGCCGACACAGAATTAAGCATCACAGGTAAAAGGCCCTATACGAACACCCACTTTTTTATTCCTGGCCACATCTTCCCCCATCGGTGTGTCTTTAGTATCTTTGTCCATTTTATAAAGTTGTAGAGAAAACGCACACACAAGACCAGGTAACAGCTTAAATATTTTAGGGTTACCCTTATTCTCCCTGCCACCATTCTTGATGTGTTGTTACATCATGTCAATGTATGTTTTTAATGCCAAAGATGTTAGCTCCAAAACTGTTTCCAAAAACCTTTAACTTTAATGCTGCAATTTAAGAAGAAAAAAAGGCTGACTCTCTTCAACACCCAAGAAGTAACAGGGTCCCCCAGAGTCCCATCCAATCGCCCATTGTAAAACCCAGAAAATGCCAGTGGCTTAAAGAGCCGCTGACTGACTTCAACACTCAATGCCCGACATGGACCCGGAAAAGGAACAGAACAGAAATCACGGACACTCGCTGCGTTCAGAAACACAAGCTGGCCTTGGGGAAAGCAGCACGGGGTTGCAAGAAATTTGCGTCACAGTTCATCTGCAAATGCATTTGACCTTTTTTAAACGAGGGAGCAAATAATCACGATGATTACTGACCTTGATGCTGCCGATGATCCGATGATGTTGATTTCAGAGGAAATTACACACTATGATCATTAACTGCAAATTATGTATTTTTCAGCAATGTCATAAATATAGTAGGGATTCAATAATATTTGTCGAAGTTGCACTTTGTTTTTCAACAGATAATTAAAAATGAATATGATAGAGACGTTTGCTTGTTCATTCATTTAACCCATATATATGACTGAGCACTTAGTATGTCATAAGCTCCACTGAGTATGCAAAAATGACTAAGTGATCATTCCTGGCCGGAGAAGCCCAGAGTCCAGTCCACAAGAGATATAAGCCAACAAGGAATTAAAATAACAATGTGAGAGATGCCATACTTAGGATTCTACTAAGAGCCATCCAAGCAGAGAGGAATGGCTTTCTCTCAGTTGCCTTATTTGGATTATCATTCTACAGATCATACCTAAAATACTGTCCCGAAGGATGTCTAGAGATTGTATGCCAAAGTCAGGATGATGACAGATCGACAAATAGGCGTGAGGGAACTGAAAGATACCAAGGACTGATGCTGAAGTAATCAGTGATTCAAAAGTTGAACGCCACTAAATGGTGTTTTTATCTCAACGACTTTGAACTAAGAATAAGTTAGTATCAGAGTTGGCAATCACATGCTCTCTCCCTGGTACACAGTAACCTACTTAAGCACTACATTGCATCTCTCCCTAATTAATAACTTCACATTCTGTGGTCAACAGTACATGCCTCCCCTGCCATGTAGGGTGCCAACTTTCACACGATTCAGGTTTCCAGTTCGAGTGGCGTAAGACCCAGCAGCAAACTGTTCTCAGCTGGCACAAAAGGTGACATACCGAGAATAGAGACCATTCTTGGTAGCAGGTTGATGTTTGTCATAGGAGGCATTATGTACACTGTATTCAATCCAGTACTGTGGGGTGTTCTGTTTTGGTTTCTTTTGTTTTAGAATCACACCTAGAAATACAAAATCTTGAGCTAGAAATGTTCCTTAAAAAAGCCTTTTTCTACAGATGAGGAATCAGAGGCCACGCTAACTTGACCCAAATGAGTTAGGAAATGGTGACGCCAGAATTCTATTTTCGATGTCCTTACTCTCTCAACTCCTCACACTCTAAAGGGGACCATCAGTGAGGGATGCTAACATCCTGAAGGCAAGCGTGAATCCCTAAAGTCTTCACTGGAATTGTCTAAAATCCAGAATCAATTTACAACTGAATTGCTCTTATATCAGTAGGTACATTGCACATGAAAAACCACAGTGTATCCTGGAAGAAATTGGGAATATTGGCTCTGCTCCATGGATATCATGCAATGTGCAAGAACCCTGAGAGAGGCAGGGTCCCTTAAGAAACTTAAACTCTATGAAGACGAAAATGATGTGTGATTCATTTTCACCTGTGGTGTGCAGCAAAGACACTCACGGAGGCCTTGGAAGCCCAGTGGGTAGCTCCATGCAGATCTTCAAATCAGCACTGGGGAGGAGTAGCAATCACATGAATGTGCCATAGATAGGGGCCCCTCCCTGAAGCTTGTAGTATCTACAAAAAAAGAAAGGAGTTGCTGGCATCCACTCTGCCGGGTGAGGACAACAGACCACACCTCATTGATTTGAAAGTTGATGGCCTTATTAAGAAAGAATGTCCCAAACCAGGCAAAGTAATTTATTGCTTTCAAGTCTGCTTTAAAATTCGTATTTGCCTGTCAGTGACATAACCTTTATGTCTTGTCATGAGTGTGGGGGATTTTTCAGCTTGTAGCTCAACATACATTTTTCCTTAAATGACCACTGGGGAGAGGGAGAGAGAGAGACAGAGAGACAGAGAGAGAGAGAGAGAGAGAGAGAGAGAACTTCATCACCCCTAAATAAAACATTGGTGCTAATTTATATTTCCAGTAATAAAGCACCACTGCTCAAAAAACCATGGGAATTTGGCCAAATTTAAAGTAAAACAAATAGAAATCAGCCAGGCCCTGGAACAGGGCAGCCCACCAAACAGTGGACACAACTGTCCCAGTCTCCAGCAGGGTCCTTGAAGCAAATAACGAGAAAATATTGCATTGAGACTCTGGACTGTACCTGATGTTACTTCTCAAGCCCCTATTAGATACATGGTAACATGAGCTGATGTAAATGAAAAAAAAAAGTGACATCCTGATTAAAAATCAAGGTTTGAAAGACATTTAATGTCATATGAAACTATTTATAATATACAGGATCTGGCACAAATAACACCCCTTTTTTATGAGCTGGTAATCTCCACCAAAATCATAGCATGTAATTCTGTAACATGACAATATTATAACTATTATACATTAGCATAACTACTTTAAAACGGGCATTACTTCTACTGGACGCTGTATTATGACGTGATAAAAGCGACATGATGCCAGTTGTCTATAAACCTAAAGGGGTGTGTGTATGGTGTCTCAGGTCCACGCTGCTGCGTAACAAAGATCTCTAAAGCTTCATAGTTGAAAACGACAACACCTTTGTACTGCTCGTGGGTCCATAATGTGGTCAGGGCTCAGTGGTGACAGTTCCTCTCTCTCCCACATGGTGTTGACTGGGACAGCTTGAAGGCTAGGCCTGGGATCGCCTGAAGACATTGAGAATATTGGGGCTGATCCGTGGACACCCCGCAATGATCAGACTGTTGGAAATGTACAAGAACCTTGAGAGGAGCATGATCCCTTTCAAACTTGAACTCTGTGAAGACAAGACTTTGTTCAATCACCGGTCTGGGGCTGGATGCCGGCCGTTGGTGAAGAGCTTCAGTTCCTCTCCACCTGGGTCTCTCCCTCCGTTTGGTCTTTGGTTCCCCTGGGCTTCCTCACAGCGCAGTGGCTGGAGAGAAGGGCAAGCATCCCCAGAGAGAAAAGGCCAGGAAGCAGCTCACCTGCCTTCTCTGTCCTCACCTTGTACCTTACACAGCAACGCTCCCAGTATAGTCCCAGGCCCACCCAGATTCCAGAGGACAGAGCCAACATTTCTCAAGGGAAGAAGGTCAACGTCGCCTCGCAGGCAGAGCACGTAGGATGGGGTATGTATCGGTGTGACTGTCTGTGGAAAATCCCCTGCCACCCAGGAGAAAACACATCGACAGTACATACACCAACATGTTAACAGTGCTTTTCCTTGAGAGCCTCGACAATGACTTACGTATTACTTTTCCCATCCATTTCCCAAATTTTCAACAATCGTCAAGCTTTACTCTCTGATAATGTCTTTCAAGAGCATGCAGGAGGTGCGGCGGGGAGGATGGCATCGTCTTTCTCACGGCACACGTGACTTTGGGGAACAAGAGCCCTTACCCAGGAGTGCATCTCATTCGTGCTATTTGCTCGAAGAGCGTTCTGGCTTAGAAAATACTTAGTGTTCAAAAAAGAACAAAAACAAAAACAAAGCAAAAAAGTAGGAATAACGGTTCCATGATCCAACATGTTTGAAACCTTGCACACCTAGCATGCTATCCCTGAGAGGGTCCATACGCATGCGAACATGTCTCTGGAACATTCTGCTGAAAGAATTATGAGTCCAACTTCTTTGTCATTTGAGACTCGTTTTTGTAGCGTCTCTCTGTTAAAAACGCTCTGGGGGCATAGCCCCTGTCCTTGACATTTAGGGCTGGCAAGTTCTTTGTCGTAGAGAACCAGCTGCCTTGTGTGTCTCTGGCCTCCACCCACTCAATGGCAGTGGAAATACCCCTTCCTGCCCCTGTCAGAACAGCTGAAAATGTCTCCAGATCCTGCTAAATGCCCCCCCAGGGGACAAAAATCACCCCTAATTGAGAAATACCATTTAAATTAATAAGCAAAATTGGTCATTAGCGTTTCAATAATAAAGTTGGCCTTTCCCGGATTGTTTGAAAAACCTATTGAAAGTCATGCATATGGTGATGACAAATGTGGCCTTAGGGGTCATGTCCAAAACTGAGCACATTCAGTGTCCACAGGTCACTTCTACCAGGAAAAAAGGAAGAGGGAAAACAACAATATTTGCTTCTTGGGTTCTCATTTTTAAAAACCTACACTCAAACCGTGCAAATCTAGCCTAACAGACAAGAAGTTCAAGCTAAAGTAGCAGAAGATTGAGTTACAGATTTTTTATGAAGTGTTTTTTTTTTTTAACTTAAAAAAACAACCTACTGGGATTACTGAACAATCAAGCAGATTTTGCCTAGTAGAGTTAAAGGGATCTGCTTTCCTAAGTACACATATGATTAGCAAAGACCTTGTTTATATGTAAATAAGGCTTTCTCTTTAAAATAGCTGATCCATAGAATAATCCTACCTACAGAGATTTAAATGCTGAAGTTCATTCAAATTCATATCCCTCATTGCCAAAGTCTTCCCAACCACTCTAAATGTTCTCTCCTTTCCATTCGGAAACTGTGAGTACAATGAAGTCCTCTAAACTTAAACAAAATAGCCAAAAGGACCCATAAAGAGAAAACTAAGATAGCACAGCGCTGGGGGTGGGGGTGGAAACCTGAAAAAGGCAATGACATTTTAGAATTTGAAGGCTGGGGGAAGGCATCAGAAATCAGGGGTCTGGCTTTCTCTGGAAGACAGCCGCTCGGATGGCCCCAGTGACCCCTCCCTGATGGCACTCCCAGCCTGCGTGAGCCCGTGTGAGGTCTAGACCTGTAGAAGATGGCCTTACGACAGGGTCTACTCCGTGCTGGCCGGCGTCCCTATGAGAGGCACCTGAGATGCACACACACCCAGAGGAAAGGCCACAGGGGTTGCGGGGCAGGGGAGGGATACAGTAAGAAGGTGGCCGTCTGCAAGCCAAGGAGAGGAGGCCCCCGGGGAAGCCAACCCTGTTGACACCCTGATCTCTCGGACTTGCAGCTCCAGAACAGCGAGGAATGGATCTCCGTTGTTTAAGCCCCTCCCCCAGCAGTATCTCGCCACAGGAGCCCTACGAAGCGGCCTGCCTTTTCTAGAGTCCACGTGGTGAGGACCTTCCCTCAAGTCAGCCAGCGGGTGAGTCGTGGCGCACTGGACACACGTGTGGTTGTCCTCGTCAGCAGGTTCCCCAGGGCTTCAGTCTCTTACATGAGAGCTTAGACACCGGCTGAATCTGGCTTGCTGCCTGTCTGTGTAAATAAAATTTTCTTGAAACACCGCCAGGCACAGACATTTACTTACGTTTTTCGATACTTTCCCGTTGCAACAGGGAAGTTGTGGAGTCGGGACAGAGAGCATAGGGTCCGTAAAGCTTAGAACACGGTTTACCATCTGGATCTTTACAGAAAACTTTTTGCTTGCTGACCCCTGGACTCAGACAGCTCCAAGAAATCAAGTGTTTGAGTTTCACAGTCCTGCGATTCTAGAATCCAGAACCCCTGCCACCCAGCAGGACTGTCTTTACATTAAACGAGTGACGCTCGAAGGATGGTCGCTGGGCCCACAGCATCCGCATCACCTGGGAACCTGTGAGAAATGCACGTTGTCAGCCCCCGTCCTCACGTCCTGACTCAGAAATAATTTTGGGGTGGGGCCCAGTGATCTGTGTTTCAACAAAACGTCCACACACTGATGGTGACCACAACTCGCATGCTCACATTAACAACACGGTAACAACTGTTTTACTCCAAAAAAACCAAACAACACAAAACAAAAACACAGACCAAATAGTGGCTCAAAAAGAGGAGGGCATTTTTAAAGGACATAATCCAGTCTTCCTTGATTAAAATGAAAAAATGAAGGTGATATTAAATAATAACATGATGTTTTGATCTCTATCGTTTATCTCTGTTTGTGGGATTAGTTTTAAAAAAAAAAAACCCACAGCTGTCAAACCCATGTGTTTACTTTAGCAGCCGGAGAGGACTGTCCCCTAACAGCCCGATGGTGGCCACCTCCTAGAGGGAGAAGCATTTTGTGCTGTACACGTGTCGTGCCAAACAACAGCACATTCAAAATGGCCAATCCAAGACCCAGAAAATAAAGTCTAATTGTGTCTTACACATTAGAATGTATGCCCTCCAAAATTAGGGCACTAAGTGCATTTTCTAAAGGTAAAAGCTTGAAGGAAAAAAAAACAGAAGAAAGAAAAAAGAAACAGGAAATGAAGACACCCACACACCCAGAAGAGGAATCCCAGGACCAAACCCCATTTCCTGCCCCACAAGGTAACAGAAACGTCTCTTTTTTTATCTAAAATCCGGTTCCTGTGCCGCTCAGAGGCAAGAGCTGAGCCAAAATGTTGCTTCAGGCTTGGCAGAAGAATTCTGGTCTTTTCTTCTTTTCCTTGAAAAACACAGAACTGCAGTAAAATGCCCCGCCTGCCCTTCATGCCCCCCAAAAAGGAGGGAGACCCCACTTCCATTACCACCACCCCCGCAGCCTGGCTCACCCATCCAGGTGGCCTTGTCGGGTCTGTGTCACCTGGATCTCTACTACACATGCTGACCACGGAGGGGTGACTCCGTGTTTTGCACTCGGACCCACTGCTGGTTCCCTCTTTCAATAGTCTATAAAAGGGGTCCCCAACCCCCGGGCCACAGACCAGTACCGGTCCAGTCTGTGGCCTGTCAGGAACCGGGCCTTAGGGCAGGAGGGGAGTGGCGGGCCAGCGAGCCAAGCTTCACCTGTCCTTACAGCTGCTCCCACCGCACACATCACAGCTTGGGCTCCGCCTCCTGTCCATCAACAGCCCGAGCCCCGCCTCCTGTCCATCAGCAGCCCAAGCCCCGCCTCCTGTCCATCAGCCGCGGTGTTAGGTTCTCACAGGAGCCTGAACCCCACTGTGAACTGCGCATGCGCATCTCCCTCTCCATCCGTGCAAAAATTGTCTTCCAGGAAACCGGTCCCTGGTGCCAAAAAGGTTGGGGACCGCTGTTCTACGACGCTGCATTTCAGAACTTAGCCCAACACGGCCGGAAGTCGATGGGGCACAGCCTTCGCATCGCATTGTTTGCCTCTGGGGCCTGACACGGGCAAAGGCAAATCAAGGTTTTGGAATCGTCCGCTCACTTGGGAATGTGAGGGAAGCACCTGGATGGCGCGGGGGAATGGGCTCCTACTGCCTCCCCCGTGGCAGAATTGTAAGGCTCTGTAAGGCATTGGGGCTGTAACCAAACACCGACCCAGGCACGCATAATCCAAGGAGGGCCGACTTCCAAGTCCCGAACGAGGAAATGCGTGTCCGGTTGTCTGTGTTTCTTTCCCAAATCTGCCTCTCTGGGAAGGATGGTTTGCTCTGGGGAAGTATTTGCTGGTTATGTGGCCACGTCTTGGCACAAATAGGTACCAGGAGATGCGGGCCCTCCTACCAGAGAAGCCCGTGGAAGGTGGCCCGGCGCTCTGTCTGCCACAGAACACTCCGGACAAGTGTTTCTGAGTACCTTGCATGGAGTCAACAGAGTTAGACTCTCCTATGCTCCCCTTCCACCCCCCAAAAAAGAGGAGCTTGCGGTCCCTGAGTGTAACATGGTACGATCACTGGGGAAAATTTTAGCAGTGTTTTACAAAATCAAACCTGCATCTACCTGTTCGCCCATCTACTCCACGCCTCGATGGTCACCCACGTGCAAACGTTCACCCACACGGAAGCAGGTGTCCACGCAAAGACTTGCACGCCAACGTCCGTACCAACTTACTAGTAGCGCAGACTGGAAACAGGTCCTACGCCCGTCAGCAGTGCGTGGGTGAGCACACAGCGGTAACCCGTGCACGGAGCACCGCTGGACGACCGGGAGGAGTGGGCCACGGGTACAGCCTGCACGGGCGAGTCTCAGAGTCACTGGGCCGAGAGAAAAAATCCAGACAGAAGGAGCACAACGCTGTACCGTCCCATGTTTACATAAAAGTCCAGAAACTGGAAACTAAGCCATAGTGACAGAGAGCGGGCCACTGGCTGCCTGGAGGCAGTGGGGGTTGGGGGGTTCAGAGGAGGGAGCAATTAGGAGAGGGGTGCGTGGCCATCGAGGAGGTGGGCAAGCTCGCCATTTCGATGCGGTGATGGTTTCATGGGTGGACACATACGTCCAAACTCATCACACTGAATACTGTAACCATGGGCCATTATGTCACTCATGTGGGAGTGGCCAACGTCCTGGCTTCCCTGGGTCGTGACATTGGGAGACAGAGCATTGTCTTAGGCCACATGTAAAATACACTCACAAAGCTGCTGAGCTAAACAAAACAAAACAAAACAAAACAAAAGTCTCCAAAAAAAATCTCCTATCATGTTTTAAGGAAGTTTACGAGTCAGCATTGGGCTGCGTTCGAACCCGTCCTGGGCTGCACGTGGCCCGCGGGCCACGGGTCGGACCCGCCTGCTTTAGTGCAGGTCGGTTACATCTTCTTGACACTCTTTTTCTTGAGCTGTGACTCCTGAGTGACTTCCGCTGGAGAGACAAAGTGTGCTGCCAACCGGAGCGTGTGACGCACTGACGGAGAGGTCTGAGGAGGCCAGCGAGCAGCACTAGCAGAACCACCATGTTGCTCACACGTGGGGTCCCTGCACCTGCCCCCCCCCCAGGGCCACTTGTCCATCAGAAGGACCTATCATCAACGGTTCCAGTTGCAGACTCGGTGACACCGGCCCTCTGGGAGAGGAAGAAGACTGACGAGGGCCAGTCCTCCTTTTCCTTCTGTGAACCCAGAGAGGACAAACCCACGGGGACAAGTCAAAAGACGCAACAAGGCCCAAGACCCCAGGCACACCCTGAACCCCGTCTTTAGCAGGAATCCACCTTGCAATGAGTAATGGGGCCTTGTGAGCGGGCTCAGTCCAGACCCAGCCTCTGAGGACGCGGTTGGGGGAGAGGCGGGCGCAAACAGGCCGCTGTCCTGGGGGGCACGCTTGTCCTTCCTGGCCTCAGAGCAGTGCCCCCTGCTCCTCGGAGCGGGCTCACCCGCAGACAGGCCCTCGCCAGGAACGGGCCACGCTGCGCTGAGCAGGGGCGCTGCGGCCGCTCGGTCTGCACACAGCTACCGGGCTGGGCAGGGCGGCCAGCACCGCGCCGTCCGACCGCCTCTGAGCCAGCTCTCCATCTCCGGCCCACTTGTTGTCACGTGATGACCTCCTGCCTGTCACCTTTTAATGCTCTGTGGCCCCTAGCCCAGGCAAGCCCCAGACAAGCCCAGGGAGCCCATTTCTGGATCTCAGGTATCGTGAGATGAGTTGTCGATACAGGTTCTGTCCAAGATAAAAGGGGTGAGATATGCATGCCCCAGTCGCCAGGGGACATTTGCCAATGTCTGGGGACCTTTTAGGGTTGTCACCACTGGGGGTGGGAGGTGCCCATGGCAACTAGTGGGTAGAGGTCAGGGGTGCTGCTAATAATCATACGATGCACAGGACGGTCCCCCACGTACACACCACACACACACATGCACACACGTGCACAGACATACGTGTACATACACGCACATGCAAACACACACGCACACATACACATGCACCACGCACACACACCCCCACAATGGCCCGGCTCTGCGTGTCAGAGGCTCAGAGGCTGAGAGACCCTGCCCTGCAATGAAAAGTCGCATCTTTCTCGGGACTGACCAGATTCATGGGGACGGAAGACACCCCCATTTTACACTCAGTGTTCAGAGTCGGGTGCGAGGCTTCGGTGTTCTCTGCCTCGATTTCCCACGTCTGCACAATGGGGTCGCTGCTTCCTCCGCGCTCAGTCTCCCTCCCGGAGAGCTGCTGGTGAACCGCCCGGCACTTGGAAGCGTCTAATGACTATTCTCCGCAGCCTATCAGTTCCGATCGCAGAGCACCCCCGGCCGGGAGCCCCGCAGACAGGAGGCCCGGGGAGGGGGAGCCAGGCGGGCACTATGGCTCCCGGTGTCCCTCCAGTCCCAAGCCCTGGGGCTTGAGTGGCACCAATCAGCCTTAGAAGCTGCGGAGGGCAGCTGAGGGTTCTCACAGCTAAATCAAAGCCTCTCCCGGAGTCGGGGGCCTGGGCTGAGGGCTCCCGGTTGCCAGCCCGCAAGACTGGGGACAATCCTGGCAGGTGGGGAGGAGTCCACCGACCTCGGTGCCGGCCTGCTTGACGCTTAATCCGGATAAAATACGGAACAAAATGGGGCTGTTAACACGGAAATTTCCGAGTTGCCGTGAGGATGACATACATTAGAAAGCCATTCCAGGGCCCGCACCCACAGGAAGCACCGCCCCTTAAAAATAATAATAATAAGTTTATCATGCCAAGTCTGCTGGGTGACTGTCAAGTTCTGTGAGCCCCTCAGAAAGTTCTGGCCACGCAGAGATGTACAACAAGCAGATCTATTGGCCTGAAGCGAAGATGACCCCCCCACACACACAGCTCTCTTAGTCCCTCCTCACCACTTCCTGGTCCCCGGGCAGCTCCCTTATTTAGAAACGACGGTGTTGGAGGAATCAGCAACAGAACTCGGCGGAGCACAGGCTGCAGAAATCCTTAGCATTAGCCGAGACCACGAAGGCGTGGTGTCCGTCACCATGGAATGTCCGGCTGACCCCGAGAGGTCAGGGCCAGCGTCCAGTGACAGCGAGCTCACGGTGCCGGGCGTGCGGCCTTGCTCGTGTGAGTGGCCCAGCGTGTGGGCCCAAGACATTCGGGGGACGGGACCTGGCCTGGGCTGGGCCGGCGTTCCGGCCGGGACGGGTGTGGAAGCAATAAACTGGGCGGGGGTTCTGGGACGCCATGCTGAAAAGCAGCCCTGGCCTCCCTTCGCCCTCCCCGCCGGTCACAGGGCCGCCGCTGTGATTGTGCAGGCAGAACTGTACCTCAGGGGTTCCAGCCTGGGCTGTCCCCATGCATGTCCGCGTGGCTATAGACCGCAGCCCAGGCTCCTCGGGAGCTTGTCACCAAGCCAGAGGGGACGGAAGCCGGCCGTGGTTCTCGCCCTTGAACTCGCGCCGTGTCGGATGGAGGGGCTTGGCGGAACACACATCGCAGGGCCCCCAGCAGGGGGTTCTGGTTCGGGGCGAGGCCCCAGGACTCTGCATTTTGAACCCATGCCCGCGGGCTGCCGGTGTGGGCATTGGATAGGAAGAAGCAGTGAATGAGAGGCTGCGGCCCCCTTGCAGCAAACACAGCCTCTTTTTAGGGGGGAAACATGGCACAACGCACAGCCAGCCAGCCGCAGGCCCCTGTGCACTGAGGACATCGTGTCATAGATGTTCACCTCGGGTGGCTCCGGGACCTCCCCACCAAGCAAGCATTCCTGGAACCGCTGCCATGGACCGGCCTTTGCGGTGACCACGGACCGGCCTTCGCCGTGACGTCATCTCGCTGACACTTCATTTCAGTTTGAGGGGCCAGGGTCCCACGGTGCAGCAGGGCATCTCTGAGCTGACACGAGGAAAGGAGGGGCAGACGGGCATGTGACAAGAGGTTTGAAACACACGCCGCACACGCCAACACACCCTGAGGTGACCTAGCACAGGAAGGGGTGGAGGCCAGCGAAGGGGACCAAGGACAAAAACAAAGCAAGGCAACAGCCGGGACAGCACCCGGGCGGCCAAGTGCAGAGCGTCGGGATGGCGTCCGTCCTGGCAGGCGGTCACCTCCCAGGCCGCTGGCGTCGCCTCTCAGCAGGTTTGCTTCTCACCGGCACCTTCTCCGGGGTGGAAGCAGCTTAGCAGTCACAGCAGCTCCTGTCACAGGCGACTTTGCCACGACCTCCCACCGCGTTCCTACCGAAGAGAAACGCTGTCCCCCGTGGCAGGGACGGGTCCGTCTGCAAAAGGAACACGGGGGGCGCCTTCTGCCGGTCGTGTGGCTCTTCGCGTCCTTTTTCTTGAGCAAAGCTGACAAATGACTTCACCAGCTGAAACGGCCCGGGACACCCGAGACCACAGATGCCATTCTGAACTCCGTTGAAGTGTATGATTAATATTATAATAACGCCCAGCTCTGTGGTAGCCTTTTTCTGGCTTCAAAGCTATTTGCAAACACCAACTAATTAATCCTTACCTCAGCACGGCGAAATAATTAAGTGTTATTATCCCATTTTACAGCAGGGGAAACTGAGGCACCCCCGCGGTGGGGCGCCTGGCCCCAGGCCACGGGAAGGACGGGCTGTGCCGTCCACGTCACGGCCTTCTGTGACACTGGACGGGACACGGAAAGAGTCTCGCTCCCGGGGAAAGTACAGTTCTTAGCAGGAATGACACCTCTAAAAAAAGGGGGGAAATGACCGGAATTTAATTCGTCTGGAGTGCTTTCCTCCCTCGTTAGCTTTTTCCTAAAGCACGCTGACTTGGGGCGCGGCCGGGCGGGGGGCAGGCCGAGGCGTCTTCGTGATGCATGAGATGGAGCGAGACGGACAGAAAACCTCCTGCCCGGACAGAGCGCCCGCCCGCCACGGGGCCGGGGGCTCTCTGCCCTGTCACAGGGGCAGCCGCTCTGGGCCATGTGGCTCGGCTGCAGCCAGAAACTTCTTTTTATTTTTTTTTGTTTAAGGAAAGAGAATGAACCTCGAAACTTAGCAGGCTCAGCCAAAAAGGGTAGAAAGAACTGGCTCTGAACAGCCCCTTCTACAATCCCTGTCCTCACTGCCATGTCCCTGAACCTCTCGGGGAGCCACCAGCCCCAACCACAGAAGGTCACCTTGCTCTTTCTGGAATTTCCCCCAATTTTCTCTCCCTCTCCCTTCCGTCTTCGAAGCTGTTCTGCCACAGAAAAGATCACTGGCGAGGTGTGAGCCCTGGGCACTTCTGCCGTCTCAGTCACCCCTGGTCCACAGGCCGGTGGTTGCTCATTAACGAGCTGAGACAGGCCGGAAGCACCCCCGTGTCCTAATGGGACAGAGGTCTGCGGGCTCCTCCTGGCTCTGCCACAAACATCTTCACGGCCTCTAGGGGCCTCTTCCTGCCCCTGTTCTTGCACTTTCTGTTCAACTGCCTGCTGGTGGCACACAGGGAAGACGGGGGACAGTGGTGGGGCAGTGGGGCAGCCCCCCACATCCCCTCCCCCCACCAGCTGGAGCCCCACCCCACCCCCAGATCGCCCCTGAGCACACACCCAGCTGCGCCTGGTCTTGCCGCATGTACCACGTCAGCACCGTGTGGAAACCTGCTCACTGGTGTTCTTCAGTTCTATGTGGGCTCATGTGACAGTCCCCTCAATGAGCTTTTAAAGCCCCCACACCAGTTAAAACACAGGCATCCACATCTTAAAGGCAAAGTTACACTTTGGCAATGAGGGACGCCCACGGGGGTGATTACACGACAGAAGAAAGCACAGAAGCGACTGCCACACAAGACAGAATAATGACATGAGAGGGGGATTCTTCTGGAAGCTTCCTCGTGGCCCCCTGAGCTCAGCTGAGCATCTCCCCCCGCACGCCACGCATAACGCCGTCTCCCCACAACCCCGTGACCAGGAGGTCTGTCTGCACGTCTGTCGCAGTCACAGGACAACGGGCTCAGCTAGGGCAGAGCGGGCTCTTGCTCATTTCAGCGTCCTCACACCTGGCACGCTGCCCGCACCTAGTGGGTTCCTTCAGTCAGAGTCAGGAAGTGTTTACTTAACCTAAGCAAAAATGAACAACTGATTGACTCACCCTGCCTTGGACGGAGAGGGGTGTCATCAAGGCCCCCTTGCCCTGTCCCCACGCAGCTTCTTTCATTCACGCCTCCTCTCCACATCCAGGGTCATCGAATGCGACTCTAAAATGCAGATTCCTAGGCCCCGCACAGAGATCTTAGAAATCTCCCCCCGTGTCACTTGGACACGTCAGCCCGGTGTTGGACTCCTTGCCCAAGTTTGGTCAGAGAAATGCGGCACGATGCAAAAATGATGCTTCAGGGAAATGGAAACCGAACAGTCACAAATAAAAGGCTGGACAGCCCGTGGCCGGAGGGTGAGGCAAAGTTTGGGGGCCCCCGGGGGGTCTGGTCACGTGTTCTGGGATTGTGGCACAATCAACCTCAAGGAAAATAAATGTCGTTGACGATTGAGTGCAAAACTCCAGAGCACCTGTCACGTCAACCATCTCTTCTCTTTCAAGAAAGCAGATGCGGGCAGCACAAGGAGCGGGTCCCCGCCCCCGAGGCTTCGAACTTGAGCCCCTGCTAAATGCCAAAACACCTCCGATAGCACGTCGACGCACCTAGCGAAACAAAAGGCGGGGTCAGCAATGCCCATACGGGATTCCGGGCCTGTATTCAAGCCGTCCCAGCTGCAAACACAGGAAGTACCGCTCGATTGTCCGAGCGAAGGCTTCCAGAAGAAAAGCCAGTGACGGATCTAAAGGGGGTGACGGTTCAAAATGCGAGAGGGACAGGACGAGATTGCCTGCGACCCTTACGTCCGGGCGCTGTATTAGCGCGTGCAGAACTCGGCGGACACACGGGTGACAGCGACAAGGGCACCAGGCGTGGACAGGAAGAGCGTTTGCGGTTAGGGGTGGGGACGAGCAAGGATTTGGGTGGAAAGCCACCTGAACTTCTTTTTGGGCTTGGCCGCCCGCCTGACACCGGGCAGGAAAAGATTTCCGCCCTTAATGCAGATGCAGATCAGGGAGCAAACTTAAAAAAGAACAAGTGGGCAGGCTGAGGAGAAGGTCCCGGCCATCCCGACACACGCAGCCCGCGACGGGTTAGAGAAGGGACTCATTCGGAGGTGAAGGAACTGGGTCCCCACTGGTCCCCCCAGGTCCGGGTGTCCGTGAAGCGCTCTGCAGCTGTCGCAGGTGTTGCTCCTCCCGTCCCTGACCCGGCTGGAAGGGCCTGTTTGTTCAGCTTTCCCCCTCTGGGCGCCGTCGGGGTTGCTCTGTTGTAATTCCAGCTCCCGCGAGCCTGGTGCCTCTGTAACAGTTCTTGTGTTATTATCCCGGTGACTAACTGAGAGGTGTTTGCCTTTTGAAACAGTGCCACCAAAGCTTCTCCCTCATCTCGGGGTGATGTCACCCCCATAAACGAGAGCGCTGGAGGAGACAATGGAGATTTCAGTGGTCACGGGTAACGAGGCAGACCCTGCTTTTCCCCAGGCGGAGCAGTTGTCTCCATTTTCTGCACCGACCAGGGCAGTGGGGATCACCGGGCCATGTCAGGGGGTGGATTTCGGTGTACGCGTCCGCTAGGTTTTGGACTTGGACATTTCCCTGGGAGCAAAAGCTCGGGAAGTCTTTCCACATTCCCCGCCAGCCGATGATTTCAAGTGACTCACGTGAACTTCATGAAAAGACATGGACGATTTCCCAACACACCTGACACGGATGATCCAAACATCCCTCAGAGGAGGGAGAGGGTGAGGTTAGCCCCAGAAACTGAAAAGCATGAGCCCCAGTAAGTTGACAGCTTAAGGAGAGGACAAAACTCAGGACCTAGATTTGTTCAAAGTTAGGGAAACAGCCTGGACAGGACTATCTCGTACAGGACTCTGTGTCCCCAGAGGAAAGACGCACATAGCAATGACCTTCATTAGGAACGTGGTTTGAAACCCAAAGCGCAGCGTTCCGGAGCAGTTGTGCACTGGAGCACCCATGCTGACCTGCTGACAGCTCATGCATGATATTAATTAACGGTGTGTCGGACCCCTGCCAAAACCTACACCGAGCACAGCGCTGTGCTGACACAGCCCAATCCCTTCAACAAGTACAATTTTCGCTTTTTTTTTTTTTAATGGGCTCCTCGACCAATGCGGTAAGGAGGTGTTTACAGAGACAAACAAACTGCAACAACGTTCTAGTTGCTCCTGGGCCTTTAGAGGCAGAAAAACAAAAGCCAAAACAAAAACAAAGAAAACCTAGCTACGCAGTGCTCAGTGTTGCAACCTTGGCTCAAAGCGGAGTCCCGACGCTCTGCACACGGCCTGCATTTCTAAATCCTGAGTCGTTGTTGTTGTTTAATTCTTCTGATGCTTCAGTCACTTTCTCCAGGGGCGATCAGACTCCTAAGGGTTTGCATTAGTTGAAGTTCACCCAGTCCCAAGGAATCCTAGTAAATGGTAGAGGCTCGAGACAGGTTTTCTTCACACGTTACGTGTCCGAGGCACTCTTTGCCAGATGACCTCACACCAGAGTGGTCCACCCTGCACCACGAAACGTTCCCCGGAGCGAAATCACACCAGAAATGGAGAGTTTTTGCCATCCAGGAGCAAAGTACCTGTTCTGTGCTTGAGAAAGCACATGGTTATCACCCTCTCTGTCGTTTTGCTTAGAACTTTTTTCTTTTTCACTTGTTTTCTTCCCACTTTGACTCTGAGGTGCTAGGACTCCATGGGACAGTCGACCATTTTCCAAAGAGCGATTTTGAACCTGAGTTTTGGAGCCACGCAAGGGATGCCAGCCCTGCATCATGATCTACCCGCTCGTCCAACAGCAGAACTCACAAGATGGCCCAGTGAGCATAGCCTGGCACTTCTGAAAGCTTCGTGATGGGAAAAAGGCATTCTGCCATTGTATCTAGTTTGTTTCTAGCCACCCCCAGGATACAAAGTATGCCTCCTCCTCAGGTAGCAAAGCGTACTTTGGACACGTGTAGGAAAAAGATGTCTTGCAGGCACATCTGAAACAAGGGGTTCCATTGATAAGTCACAGTCCGTAGAAATTCCCCCCAGAAGCAGGTCTTGTGGGAGGGAACTGGATCCAACAGGGGGTGCATCGTTTGAAACACTGGGGAGCTACAGAGCATTTGGTTATTCTCCTGTCCTGCTTCCTGTGACATGAATTTGGGGGGATGGCTATTGATAGACACCCTGGGGCCACAGGTATGTCTTCCGTGGACATACCTGGGTGTTTTTCTTTCTCTAAAGTTTCCTGCCCACTGGCTGGAGACCTTACGAACTAGAAAGCACACAGCCATCATTACCAGCTCCCTAAGGACCTCAAACGAGACTGTGTTAAAGGTGAGCAGTTTGCCTCTGCCTTATTCCCAGGCCCAGGATGCCTCAATCCTTCCACACTGTGCCGGCAAAGCAGTCAGAAGGAAGCCCTGTGGACGACGTCCTAGGCAGGCTAGCTGTCCCGAGGCGGAAAATGAGGCAGAAAGATACGGAATGAGTTAGCTCAGGCAAGAAGAGAGAACCTCTAGGCCCATCTTCCTCATCCGTTACTCAATAAGACCCACTAATTTTTCTCCATCCAATAAATTACTGATAAAAGCAAAGGGAACCTGAAGCTCAGTGCTCTTGTCTCCAGACAAGGCCTAAAAGCTGCACATATTTCCAAAATGAGGAATTTAGAATTACATGGCTTTACACCATGTGGGAGAGTCTGCCTTCGGGCCCGAAGAATGCACGCCTATCTGTGACATATGTGGCTGGTGTCACCTGCCCAAAGCAAAACCTCCAAAGAAAATCCGAGGGAATCTTGGTGACGTAGCACTGTTGATTCAGGAAGAGGCAGTGGGCATGGGGATGGCGAGCCAGGCCCGCGGTGTGTATGGACGTGGTCACTTCTGTGTAGGGTAGAAGTCATTAGAGAAGGGTCACAGCACAGCGTGGCGGCTGCTGGCCAATGCTCAGGGTAGCTCATCCCACCCGTAGAAAAGTTGGGGTCACCGGAGCCTGTGATGTAATTGGCTTTAACCAACGCAGCAAACTCAACAATAAAAAAACAGTCACTATAGCATAGTAGTCAACAATTGCTAGGGATAACCCACAGTCACTGAGCATTTACTACGGTCAGTGTTAATAAAGGTGGTCTGACTGCCTCCACCCCTCAAAACTTGGCAAGTTAAGTGAAAAAAGGTTCAGAATCAAATGAACTGGGAATCCAGGAAAGGTTCTTTCACGCAGCAGGTGTGTGACGTGAGGTGACTAACCTCTCTAAGCCCCAGTCCCCGCATTCCAAAATGGACAGTTGGTGCACACCTTATAGAGACCCTGAGAGGATTCAACAAGTGTTACCTAGACAACACGAGGTTTCTAAGTGCCACTGACTTTTCATTTTCATTTCTAGTTCTTTCTGATTTCTGCTTAGCGAGTGCATGAGCACTGATAGCACCGTAGCTTTCACAAATATCAAGGATGATCTTTTTACACACACACACACAAATAATAACAGGAGGCTTAAAGAACAGACACGTCCCCTTTGATCACCAGAGTGCGCTGGGCGATGGAGTAGGGCTCTGCTCCTACGTCACTCCATGTGTGTCCCTCACAAAGGTTTGCTTTGTCCAAGAACCTTTCCAAGTTGAAGGGAATCATCCTCTTGTCAAATACGTCAGAGCCCCTGTGCTCTCCAAAAAGCCAGGAAGAATAACTAAGTAAGGACCTGCCTCCCACAAGCCCAAGTTCAGTGGCGGTTCTTCTAGAAACAGCCCCTTCAACCCTCAGCACTGTCCCCTGTCACTGTGTTCTCTATGTCAACGGCTCAGAACTCTGCCAACGGGGGTTCTTCTATCCTTCTGCCCTCAGGGCAGACAGAGGGGGGCCAGGGTGCCTCTCCCTGTCTTCAGGGTGTAATGCCTTGTGTTACAGTCTCATTTCCGTCATGGCTGCCTACTTCTTCCAAAGGACCAAGATCTGGCCCTGCACGGTTTCCATGCAGCCCGCACGGCCATGCCCCATTCTGCCGCCATTTTCATTTGCACTTTGAAACTTCCGGCTTCTCTCAGTCCCATTAAGGACGTCTTCCTCTAAGAGGAAAGGGTACAGAAGGAGCCGCTTCGTGTATTTGCAAATTAAGTCAGAGGCACGCCAGGCCGCCTGTCGTGGAGACCTCAGCCTCGTGCTGTGAGTTTCGATCCCACTGAGATGGTGGTGGTCCCGTGTCCCAGGGGACAGGTAAGACTTAGGACACCGAGCCAGGTGTGGATGTTCACACGGATACCTTGGCTCTCTCTAGAATTCCACCTACAACTGAATCCATGTCGTAGAAGCCGGGAAGTTGAGTGTTGGCCTATAGAATAGCTAGCTACCGGTCATTTAATTGGCCTGCAGAGTAGTTAGGTTTCTGTCATTGAATTCTACTGCCCAGTACCCACCCTACCTGAGGAGTGAGTGGGGGACCATGTGACCTCTGCAAAAGTGAATCCCCAGTCTTTGTTGAACACCCAAAGCAAAGGGAAGGATTAACTGCTTCCTGGATAATGTTATGCTGCAAAAGAGAACAAAACTAGAACGTTCAGTGGCTCCTATGTTGGGGGGTGGTGAGTAGAATTTATCATCAAGAGAACAGGCTATTTCTTCATCGCTCTTGGCAAAGGAAGATTGGCCCGTGGGACCACGATTATCTTTGCGTTGTGGGGGCCTTTGTGACAGTGGCCTGTCGGGTGTTGGGATTTACACGCACGTGTTCTCCGTAGTCACGGAAGCAGATGCCGGCCAGGTCCCCTTTGGTGCTGTCCTTATACACAGTTTTACCCCCTCCTGCGGCCCACACAGGCCTGATAGAGGCAGGGTATGTGTCAGAATGCTAGTTTCACTTTGTGGTTCTCAGGGTGTCCATCTGTTCAGGGTGCCACTGAGCCACTGAGCCTCGGGCTGCCTCTCAGTGTTTCAGGACCCACCTGCGAGAGGCAGGAAGTATGGCATGCCCTGCCTTCCTCCAGGGGCCGTGGCTCTCCCAACGAATGAAGGAAGACCTTCAAGCTCCCTGTATTAACGCAGTGCACTGCCAAAATGCCCCCAGATGGAAAAGAGAAGCTAGGATTTCATTACCACCCGTGTGTACTTCACTCCTGAGTCAAGGCGCAACGCGGCTATTAACGGCTCCAGGGAGACAAGGGCAGGACCGGCTCCACAACCCTCCTTCCGCCCTGGTTTGCTGGCAGCCCTTGGGCAGTTTATGCAGGTACCCCGTCGTTCAGCCTGCTCACCCATAAAATGGGTATAATCATGCTCACCACCTCACTCGCCTAGCGTGAAGTTACTTAACAACGTAGTTAATTAACGACGTGTAAAGCCTTTGAAAATATAGAGTGTAGTATACGTGCTAATTATCATAAATCCAAAAAAAAAGCTCCCCAGTTCAATTTTTAATGACCTATATATTTTATTGAAAATACATAAAGCACATAATAAAATTAACCTCCGTGTCAAAAATTACTGCCGGCCTGTGCCGTCTTGTTCGTTCCTATGCCAGACTATGGTAGCAATTTCCTACACCAAAGGAATCGTTTTATTTCAGTGGCAGAAGTTTAACCAATATGACCAGGCTCACCCAGTGATTTACTGTGTCGTAAAAATAGCATCTTCCCTCCTTGCCTCCTTTCCTGTTAGTTATTATAACTCAATTAACATTACACTGGGACCTGTCATCAAAATGCAATAATAAGATAACAGGAGGGTCTCGTGCCAGTTTCGTGTTGGATAGTTTAAGTGCACTTCAGCGTTTGCCCATCCTCTAGTGGCTTTTTATTTAGGTCTTTGCAGAATAACCTAAACTACACCAGACGCCACAGGAAGGGAAAGGTATTTCAGGAGCAGTTTTAAAGTCTGGTTTAGAGTAAGAAAATCTGCAGGGGTGTCCAACCTGCCGGCTGCCCCGGGCCACACTGGAAGAAGAGCTGTCCTGGGCCTCACACACGACACTCACACTCACGATCGCTGATGAGCTAAAAAAATAAAGGTCCGCGTATCACGTTTGCAGTGTTTTAAGGAAGTTTAGGAATTTGCGTTGGGGCGCGTGCAAAGCCATGCTGGGCCGCACGCAGGGTGCAGGTGGGACAAGCTGATGTGACAGAAGGAGGAGGCACTCCACAGGTGTCAGTCCTTGGCTTCCAATCCTCACGTCCAGCGACAGCATAAAATCCTAACACTTGCCCACCACCACATCTGGGCTCCTCCATGGTTGATAGTACACGGCCCGTGGCCTCTCAGAATCCCCAGAGGAGAACAAGCACCAGAAAATGGAACGGCGGTTGTCACCAGCCTTTAGAACGTGCTGGCGACCTTCCGAGCAGCCCCATTGCTTGTCCCTGTGGGAACCAAACACTGTGGTCAGGACAGGAAGGCCAAGACTGCGGGCTCCCTGCCTCGGGCTAGGTGCCAGCAGGGAAGACGACAAGGCCAAAGTCGTGCACGAACCGACCAGAGACTATTCGGAGAGCCACCGTAAGGACGTGGGTTGGGTGCGTCTCTGCAAGGGACGAGTTCTCTGTGCACAAGTCGTGGAAGGTGCGTGTCCCCCGTGGGGCCCTAAAGAAAGGAGGGGTGTGAGAGCCACAGCGGGGTCCTTCCCTAGGGACCACACGATGCCCACCAGGCACACTGTTCGACCCCAGGTCCAATCATATTTTAAGCTGCAAGCAAGTCTTTAAACGTCATGGAGTCACCGCCTCCAAAGGCCGTCTCCACGCGGGCCGCCCGGTGCTCCCGCCTCACTGGCGATGGGCGTTCCCCCAGACGACGCGTGTGTCCCCTCCCTGCTCTGCGCTGCCTGGGGCCGCCAGCTCGCCCACGCGCTGCGCCTGCGCCGTGCCTGCCCCGTGCCAGCCTGCGCTCATGCCCGTTCCCGATCCCGCCACCCGCTGGCTCAGAGGCCCTGAGGGACACCGCGCTCGGGCACGCACCGGGAAACGCTTGCCACCACCGTGTCGTTGCGGCTGCTTCCACATCACGCCCCCCGGCGGTGTTCGGGCCAAAGGAGCGAACGGTCCGATGGGGCCGGGGGCCGTGCACCGGTAGGTGAAGGACCCAGTTTTCCTGCGAAAGCGTCTCCTCTACTCTACGGGGCGACGAGGAAAGGAGGCGGCGGGTTTCGTCAGCTCCCTGCAGGATCGGTCCCTCTAAGAGCTTGATCAGGACGCAGCGGAAGCATTTCAGTTGGAGCGCTCCCCATAAACCTCTTCCCTGTATGCTAATTGCTCCCAATAAACTGGATCGGGAACGAGTCACTCAGCGCGTGACGAGTCCCTGCGTGCCTGATGGGCACAGTTGCAGAGCGGGCAGGGCCTGCCTGGTGGCCCCTTTGGAGACGGATAGATAGCATGATAGATAAACGATCGGTTGGCAGACACATCGAACTCACAGGTCAACGACCTCGCAAGGAGCTCCGGGTGACAGAAATCAGGTGGGAAACGGAGGGTCATCACGGACGTTTCGCCAGAGGAAACCCTTGCAAGGGACTCAACGTCCTGTTTGGGCAGCAACAGGGACCCACACAAACCCCCAGGTCCCTTTGAACTGGAACAGAAGACAGCTTAGGGGACAGAAAAATGGGAACCAGGCGAACCTGAGAGGTCAGCTGCAGCCCCCTCGGTCACCAGCGGAGAGGGAGTCACCAAATCAAAGCCAGGGCTGCAAAGCCAGCAACCCCAGGCTCTCCACCTGGACTGGCACTTGCAGGGGAGCCGGCCTGGCCGAGGGGGGCTTGGCCAGCGTGCCCGACGTGCCGAGCGCGGGGCTCCAGAGCTTTCCTCCCCGCACCGTTGCAGCGGCTAACACGCCTGAGGAAGCGGGGGCTCCTTGTCTGACTTCTCCGTGCTCTGCGGCCCGCCTGTGGCCTCCGGTCCCATCTCCACCCGCTCACCGAGACCCCTAAGCGGACCCGTGGTCGGACTGCGTGCTCACTCCGTTACAACCGGCACCGCTCATCTTGTGGATGCCCGTGACTGCAGATGACAAAAAACCGATTCCTTCATCTTGAGCCACAGAACTCCTGGGAGGAGGCCTGATTTCTGGACCAGATACCATTGATCCTATCCAGGCCGTCCTCACACCATCGCAACACGCCGGGTCAAATCTCTTGCAAAGGCCTTTGACGAATGTGGCCCTGAACACTGATTTAGTAAAGGTTCTCGCTGGGCGGGGTCTGGAAGTCTGGAAGAAAGGAGCGGAGCATGTGTGCACATGTGTGCGTGCATGTGTGCACGTGTGTGTGCATGTGTGCACGTGTGTGCGCATGTGTGCATGTGTGCATGTGTGCACGTGTAGGCGCGTGTGTGTGCGTGCATGTGTGCGCGTGCGTGTGTGTGTGCGTCTGTGCATGTGAGTGTATAATGTGTGCGTGCATGTGCGTGTGTATGTGTGTGCACGTGCGTGTGTGTGCATGCATGTGTGTGCACATGTACACGTGTGTGTACATGTGCGTGTGCACATGCATGTGTGTATGCATGTGTGCGTGTGTGTGTGTGCGTGCGTGCGTGTGTGCATGTGCGTGTGCGCGCGTGCGTGTGTACACGTGTGTGTGCACGCATCTGTGCACGTGTGTGTACATGTGCGTGAGTATGTATTGAAGGATCCTGGGACATATCAGTTGGAGAATACTTGCCAAGGGCTCCCTGTGTGAGGAACATGCATCCACCAGCTCAACACATACAAAGTAAAAATGCAATTCTGCCTGGAATGAGAAAACAAAGCTTCACCGTTACCCCCGTTCCATCACCCACGATGCTTCCCTGTTTTCCACACTCTTGCAGAGCAATGGCTCTTCAGCCCCCGTCTAAATACGTGCAAAGCCAGAGCATTCACCTCTGGACAGCTGTGTCTGCCAGAAGGTTCTTTCTCATGGTTTTATCTCGTTGGCCTTAATTTACAAACCTTTTAGTATTTCTTCTACAAGGTAACTCTTCAACTATTTGTACACAAAAACAGTTGCTCTTACATTCCCATCAACCCCTTTTATTTGACGGGTAGTTTACATACATTATTTCACTTCATCCTCACACTTCACCTGTCCAGCATCCATATTTTAGATGAGAAAACCAGGACAAAGTTAGTAATAGATATTGTCAGGAGTCAAACATAAGTTCTGTTCGGGACCCTTCCTCTCATCTCCTGGAAAAAGGATAGGTCGGTGGGATGCCAGCACAAACACAAAGAAGCTGCCACCTTGCTTCTGTCTCACAATGACAGACCATTTCATTGCTGACAGTGAAGATGGTGAATATATGGAGTTTCCAATCTTATTGAATTCACACATCTTTTACTTAATGCTAATTAAGTAAAATTCCTAATTATTAAAAATTTGGGGTGAAAAACATGTGCCCAAAGCTATGTTTCCTTCAGTCAATAAATGGTTCCTTCTCAGACCAGACTTACAAGCGAAAACATATGCACAAAAATAGTCCCAGAGGAGGTCTTTTAGATGCTCTTGTAGCTTTACTATCTTTGTTTTTTCATTGGTGAATCATTTTATTATATTTCATGAACCACATGCATCCTATCCTGTTTCCAGTTCCTTCATGGAATGTCAGCAACCTAGAGCCATCCCATGTTAGAAATTGGAATTAACCCTGGAGTTCATGCAATGCTGTGTACTCTACAAATCAGGAAAGTGGTGTTAAACAAAGATTAATGACATATCCAAGTCACAAAGCCCATTAGTGATGCATAGCTGAAGCCCAAATCTAGGCTTTTGGACTCAACAACTCTATGTCACCTCTTAGGACAAACATCAGCTAGACGGACCCCAAGGGGGTATCTTCCAAATGCCTGCACATCCGACTGGGGGGGGTGGGAAATCGAGCCCTGCCCATTTTCTTGAGTCGCTGCCTGACTAAATCCCTCGAATCAACCAGCTTCTGGGACATTCACACAAGACCTGAATCCGCATCCCCACCCAAAAGCTCTATTTCTCCGTGAATACATCTTGATGTAGACGATGCAACAATAAGAGAGACTGGTGTGCACACATACAAGTTGCCCAGGAAAGCTGAACGTTTGGCTTCTCAAGATTTGTAACATCATTGGGTCATTAACCCAACTTTTCTTAAAGAATCCAAAACTCATCTTGCCATCCATCAGAGAAACCACCATGAAATAAGAAGCCCTAGAAACCTGGTCAGAGTGAAGTTACCACGGTGACCCCGTGAGGTGTCGCTCCCTCATTTTAAAGTCAACCTGAAGACAAGCAAGTGGGCGGGTCAGAATGACGAACTCAGAGTGTGGGTTCTTGGATCTTCCGTTCAATGAGGTCCTTTGCGTGGAAATCAGACCTAAGACGTTTTCTAACCAGCCCAGCTTAGTTAGGCAACCCATGACAAGCATGAAACGTGCTAACTGGGTTTGGGTTGTTTTTCTTTTTTTCTTCTTAATTTTCTTTTCATTTTTTTTTAATGTTTTTGTTTCTAAACTAAGTTTTTTTTTCATAAGCGCTTAACAGGTTTTAATTTTATGAAACATTGTGCAACGAGATCCCTTAGGGAACAGTAATTAACTGGGATTATGTTTTCATTTCAGTGAATTCTAAATGAGAAGCCTAAATGCTGATTTTTGTCTATCATCAAATGGGAAAACACACAGCCATGCTCATTTCTGAAGTATATGCCTTTGCTTACTGTAAACACTTTCCTAATGATATTTGCAATTCACCTCCTGCTATAGCCATCCTTCCCTAGGAAATGCAATGGATTGTTTAAAATAATGAAAAAAGTTTACTTTTAATTTCACCACTTGTTCCTGGCAGTATCCAGTCCACATTCTTCCCACACGGGGACCAAAATGGGCCCGAAGAACCATTAATAAATATTTCTTGTGCATCTGTTATGGGTCAGGCATTGTTTAAACAACAGGGTATTATCATAAATGCAACATCATTTTCAAGTTGAACTCAAGGTTATTTCAAAATGAGAATGAGGAGATGAAAAATGGTGACCACATCTAAATGATATACTACACATGAGTTCAGGGAACGAACGATCCTTACTTACCTTGTGAGTTCTAGTGGAACTCCTCCATGTCGTCATAACGTTGGGGTGAACCTTGACCCAAATTCCAATTCTACCATTTTCTAGATTTTAATCTTGGGCAGTGAGTTATTCTTCAAGCCTCTCTCCTCATCTGTAAAATGGGAGTAATTGTTTCTACCTTCAATGGTTCTTATAGTATTTATTGAGATACTGATACTTGGAATATAATCCACAAATGACAAGTTATCATCACCATCATCATCATCATCATCATCATCATCGCCCACACAAAACACCAAGTCAACTGTCCAGCCCCAAATAGCCACTAACCACCAGCTGTTGCCGCCTACACATGAGAAGTCTGTGTTGGCAACGTTGTAGACTAAATCTGCATACCCAGGTAGGTTACGGCGACCTCTGCCTCTGGCCCACACCTCTGGCACCTTGCTACTAAAAGATGCCAACCAAGCCTTCATTCGGATACATTCTGCAGAACGTCGGGAAATATTCCTTAATTACAGATGTCACCTATGGATGATTTTTTTAAAGTAAGTTTTATTAATTTCAAGTTTACAAAGCAATCAAACTAAGGGGGGATGATATCTACTACAAGTCCTCAGGGAACCCATTTTTAGCAATAAAGGGGGGGATTTGTAGTTAATCCGTCCATTGTGTCTCTCTCCATGGGTCTGCTTTCACAATGCTTCAGATGCTTGAAATAAGCTGCCTTCTCCTTTACACTGTAGATTTGCATTATCTTTGTGGAGTTTGCTGTACAAAGACACAGTTCACCCTGATGCCCGTCTAAATTTTAACGCCTTTTGTCTGAATGAAGCTCCAGCCCGTACTAATAAGAAGACAAGCAAATGCCAAAAGAACCACGGTCTCATGACGGCGTGACATTTTCTTGGTTTTGGCCTCTTGAAAGGAAATACGTGTGACTGTTGGTTTGGGGTTAGGGAAACTTGCACTGAGAGAAAGAATAAAATAAAAGTACCCTTTCACTGAGCGGTCATCGACTCTCCTAATGGAATTTGATGGCTAGACTTTCAGGAAGTTCATGGGTTCAGACAATTCAAGTGGATCTTTGAAAAATGGGTCAAATGACTGATGTCCAGCGTCGAATGGAAACAATGAACGTGCTAACAACAAATCACTCTTATCTACCCAGGGCCGTGCATCCCCCAAGGACTTCTAAGAGTCCAGATTGCCAACATGGGTTGGGTTACTAATTTGGCTGTTACATGAACGTCCTAACAAGGTATTTATTCCAATAAGCCTCTTTTTTGTGCAGTTTTAAGTGAAAGCACACGTGCACCAAAAAACACACCATCCCTTCCTATTCCGTGAAATACGACCACGGCCCATAACCCCCACCCCAGATTTCTCTGTGCACTGTCGCGAGCAGCGGCCTGGGGAATAACACACCAACCCCACCGTCACGCTGTTGTACGCTACGTCTCTCCTCTGAAGTTTGTTCTTTCTTGGGAGCAGAGTACTCTCTGTTTCTGGTTCTAGCCCTCACCAGAAACAGAGTGAGAAAAACATTTCCAAGTGTCCCGCAATGACGCTTATAAGCACTTCCACATTAAGGCATTTCACTGAGTATGCTCCTTCAGAAAGTACCTGTGTGACTACTGCATTTCGAGGACTAGTGGAGACACAGGAGACACCAGAAAGGTGGCATCTGACTTCAAAGGGTTTGCGGTTCACCCTCGTGGCGGATCGGATATTACTACGTTATCCATTCTATAAGTGAAGGAGGCTAAGGGACTTAAAGTCATATGACTAGAAAGTTCCAGAACTATAGTTAACACGGAGGTCTTCACTACTGTGTCCATTCTGTTCTGTCACCCTGCCCCTCCCAAGTCTCCAAGTGGAGGGATGCCCTCTGCCTCTCACTGATGGAGAACCTTCACGTCCAGTCAGCAGTCAGACCTCAGTGGGGACTGAACAGGGACTCGGCGTGATGGAAGTTTCTCCTGCAAAAGACACGTGCAATGTTTATGCTCTGGGTTTATCATTTCAATACGCAGACCTGCTGCAGTATGGCCAGTACGTGACCTGTAAAGAAAGGGGTTGGAGTGGCTTTCCAGTTTTTTGCATGGCGCAACCTGGAGAGAAATGTTTACAATCATGTTGCTGCCTTAACGATGTGGACTTTAATAGGTAGTGGGTATTAGCTCACGTTCAACACCTACTCGTTCATCTGACTTTCAAATATGTATTCGTAGGAGAGTAAGTGTGATGGCCATTGTCTATGCTCGGAGATTATTTCTTTTATTTTTAAAGGTGGAGAAGCAACTTGCTCTTTCATCGACATGCAAGTTGACTGCAAGGAAAGATCTTTATCTGATCAATGGGGCAAAGGGACCATCTCATGCATTTGGGGCAGCTTCATAGGCACAATCTTAATTGTACTGCAAAGAAAATAAAGGTAGCAATCCCAGAATAGGGAAGAAGTTCTGTACGAGGTCAGACAATTAATTTCGTGAACTCATCCTAGAAAGAGTGCTGCACACCTCACTGCTGAGCATCACCGCGGTCACCGTCGAAGCACTCCCCTTGGGAAGCTGTGCACCGACACCAGCGCCTGGTCCACCCTTCAGAGCAGTGTTGGAACTCTTTCTCTGGAATGGCCATCAGAGCTGTCCTTGTACCTTGGCAAGGTTATGACACCTTACTGAGTTGTTCGTACAGTGTTGCCAGTGTAAGTGCAAGTTCGTAAACTTAATTGTCAGATTTGGGGCATGACGACAGCTCTGATGGCCATTCCAGAAAGAGTTCCAAAACTGCTCTGAAGGGTGGACTGGGCGCTGGCGTCGGTGCACAGCTTCCCCAGGGGAGTCTTTTGAAGGTGACCGTAGTGATATTCAGCAACGAGCTATGTGGCATTTTTTCTAGGATGAATTCGTGACGTTAATTGTCTGACCTCGTAAGCCATCTGTCACAGGACCACACTGAACAGTTTGGTGAGTCAAGAACTCCCGAACAGAAGCAAGCCCTCCTACGGCTTTAGGTGGAATTCCTTTCTGGAAGTGTGACACGCTTATCAGTGGCAGAGCTATCACTGCCAGCGCAACCTCCAGGCCCTTATTTACATTCATAAATAAGTGGACGACCCTCTTCATTCTTGGTGCCCTTTCTGGTTCTTGCCACCGGGATTTTCTCAGGTTCCCGTTTGTAGCATCTCACATTTTCACTGGAATTTCTCTGAGATAGATTCAAAACGAACCCACTGAAGCAGTGTAGGAGACGGGCCCTCTACAGAGGCCTTCCGAGCATCCTGACGCTGTGTTGGAATATCTCCGGTCACTGGAGACACACACAGAGGATACAGTTACTAAGAGCTACGGGGTCGGAATGGGTGGGGACAACAGAAATAGCCCGGCCGAGAGCAGAACAGTGACCACCCTCATGGAGGACAGGGCAACAAAGTTAGGCACTGTCCAATATGGTGGCCACGCGCCACTTGTGTTGGAGCATTTGAACTGTGGTGGGTCCAAAGTGACATGTGCTGTGGCTATAAAATACACACAAGATGGAGCATCCCCAAAATGCAAATATCTGTTAATAATTGTCATGCTGATGATATTACGTGTTTAAATGATGCAATCATTACGACGTGTTAAAGATTGGAAATGCCATTGTTGGATCAGGGGAACCACGAGGAGTGGCCCCGTTCTCCATGGGACCGTTGCTATGTAATCCTCGGGCCATGCGGGAAAACGATGGAAAAATAAAGCATCTTAGCCCCGTTGAGCTAGTTTGGGACAGGAGCTTCACTCACTGAATGTCATGTAGAAGGACATCAACGCACTCTCCTTAGTAATGACTCTGTGAAGTAGTTTGGCCCTAATTAGTGACATTTGAAATGGCCAGTATAATAATCTGTAGTTACCGAATTTCCGTCAAAGAGTAAGACAGACACAAAAATCTAAAAATTGGAAGGGGGATTAGTTATGTGTTTGTTTGATCGCAGGTGACATACAAACCTGGCATAAATGGGTTCAGGTCAGTGAAACCGCTCTGTGTGACACTAGAATGGTGGTTACACATCTTTACACATTTGTCTACACCCGCAGAAGGGACACCACCAAGAGTGACCCTCATGCCAGCTATGGACTCTGGGTGACGATGGCGTGTCCATGCAGCAGGTTCGTTGGTTGTAACAAATGTGTCCTCTGATGGGGACATTGACAATGGGGGTGGCTGCACGTGTGCGAGGGCAGGAGGCATGTGGGAAATCACTGTAAACTAAACACTGTTCTATTAAATGAAGTCAAAATAGACATATACAAAAAAGAAAACATATAGAAACGTACTACATACACACGTTTAAGGGCTTAATACGGGGTCTGGCAGAAGTCACGCCCTTTAAAAGTAGTTAAAATACTGTATGTTACGGAATTGCACACTTACGATTTTGTAAGAAGAGATTTGGTGCAGATCACCAGCTCATAGAAAAGGGCGTCACTTCTGCCGGACCCTGTGTTTTCCTCACGGGACCGGAAATCGGCACGCGGACTGACTGTAGGGGTGCCGTGGCTCTGGGCTCCCGGGCCCTTTCGACGCCCCTGCTCGATGACATTTAGCTTGAAGATCCTCATCCTCGTATCTGTCACTTTGTGGTTGCAAGATGGCTGCTAGACATGCAGGCACGCTCCTGCCCCTGACGGGGCGCTCATGCAGGAGCAGCTCCTGTTTCCGGAAACCAAAGGCCTTCCGTTCCATTGGCCAGGGACACGTCACCCAGATGCCGGGGGCCTGAAGAAGCAGGAGTTTTTACCTGGACTCCTTGCTACTCTGAACAAAATCGGGATTCTCTTACTAAGGAGAGGGGCGCTACGTGTGGGGTGAGCATTGGCATTCCCACCTCAGAAGGATCTGGAGAGTTTCTCCAATCACCTTAGACATAATGGAACTCAAACAATGAATAACCTGGGTCTTTGTCAAGTACAAAAGAGCTGAACAAGAAAAGCATGCAGACTTTTACTTTTATAGGTCTGGCAAGCGGCAAATAGGACTGAGAACTGATTGTTGACAAACCCCTCGAAATCAATTTCTGTTGATTATAATGGTGTTTTTGTAAACAATTTGTACAACTCTATTTAAATAACAAGGAGCTGCTCTAACAGTTACCAGATCATATTTAGCAAATAGGATTTGACTATAAAAGGTCGCCTATGAGTTCAATGGTGACCTTGAAAACAACCTGGGAAAGAGTAGTGAGAAAGAGCGTCCTTGAGTCCTTGGTTTCTGTGCATACTGTCTTGCACGTGACATCTCTAACTAATTTAACTGTCTTCCCCCAAGGACTTCATTCATGATCCCTTCCAGTCTGGTGATTTGAAGGGAGTTACTAAGACAGCACAGATACTGTCAACCTACCAAGAGGAAATGACATCAGCCAGCCAGCTATTTCTCTTGGGGGTTTATGAGATGTGTCCTTAGGAATGGGATGCGACGGGAGGAGATGGGATGGGATGGGACGGAAGAGAAATGCGTGTTTGCGATGAGGGTAGTATTGCGCTAAGAAACTTCTGTTTCGGTTATATATGTATGTGTGTGCACTGGGCACGACGTAAGACAAATTTCTTCTGTGGGTTGTGGTCAACATTTCAAAAGCCACTTTCTTAGTAGTTTCAGAATACCGAAGAGTAGCCATTACCATAAGTTACCAAAATGAACATTCAGCCTTAAAAACAATACCAGAACTTAAAACAAGGGAGGAAATGCCAAATATATGGTGTAATGCAACCTCCAAACCTGTGGAATGCATAGAAAACCATAGGAATAGCAATTAACAGATGAGCATTTGAAAAAAGGGCCAATCTTTATCCTCTCGTAATCGTCTTAATCTGTGGTGATTTGGGGAAGATAGGACACTTGAGAACAAGAGACAAGGACCACGCAGTACCCAAGAAGGGAACAATCCCAACCTGAAAGGACTTCTGAAAAGCAGGACGCCCGATTCTGCACAGCCACCTATAAGAGGTACCATCCTGGAGAGAAAGAGTCAGCAGTCAAACAAGACTGTGCTCGCTGAAGTCACATGTAATTAGCCGTGTTTACACGCCTAAATTATCAGTTACAACCCGCATTGTTTTTATTTTTGCAGATAACTACTTTTGTTGTTTGCTAAAGTCTCACATTAAAGAACATTGTCAGTAACTTCTAATGAAAAACCTGATCAACTGATAGACTCGATTTGTCTTCCAGAATATACCATGAGAATGAATGCCTCATAAATAGGGGTTCTGTCATCAGCCCCGGTCCTGGAAATATCACAACTGGCACCTAAACAGGAAGTGACTGGCCCTAAACCAGACCGGTGCATGGTTTGCGTAAGATACATGAGCCCTGGGAAGTTAGTGACCTGGTGCCCCAAAACAAGAGTCTGTAAACATCTGTCCGGGACTTATTTCGGTGAGGAGTTGAGCACTGCGAAATCTTCTGCCCCCATACTCCCATGCCCATTCGGCAGTTAACCAGACCCCCCGCCCCATTTACTGGTCATTCAGTCACACCTAAGCCTTGCCCTTGACTCAAACAGCTTCTTCCCAATATGGCACTCTCCCTGAGAAGGAGTCTGTAAAATACAGTGTCTCCAGCTCAGCACACTTCTCGCCATTGCTCATTTCCTCTTTAGTTGGACTTTGGGTCTAGCCTACTCCCTGGTCTCTCTCTCTCTCTCTCTCTCAACATTCCCACCACTTGGGTAATGGCCTACATGCTGGGTTTTGTGTGATTCAAGACAGTTACTGATGAGGGAAGAAGTGACTCGAACATCTGGTCATCAATGGTCACAGTAACCCTTCTTGTCATCATCGCCAAGGCAAAGGCGTCACACCACAACCTGTCCCTTTCCTGTATGTCACCTTGCTGGGGTTTTGTTTCTTCTGGATGTTTGCTAGACCAAATCTTAGCTGCATAAAAGTGTTTAAGAGTTACAAAGTATAAGCCATGAGTTTGTACAAGTCCTAAGGAGACCCCTTAGCCACCGCCTTCCGTAAGACATCTATACACTTCCCAAAACAAGACAAAAGCCTCCTTAAAAATCTGGAAAAGTATAAAATTAGTTAGGGACATGTCTACATGAACTTCGGCGAAAATCAGTCCTAAAGCTAAGGAAGATCCTTGTCAAATTCACAAAAATTGGGTCAAATGTGTCTACTGCTGTGGACAGTCACTCTTTCCGTGTGTTTAGCCCCTGCGCCTCCACCACCCGAGGTTCCCTGCCATTTCTCCAGGGAACTTCCGCTCCTCCCCCACAGTAATTTAACTTTGGTCAAGCTGCTAATCAAATAATCCAGCCCTCCCCCCAGAAAAATGGGCCAATGACAGTGGAGCTCTATGACCAAGATGGTTTGAACTGGGTCAGTGGGTGCATCAATGTGGCTTGGAGACATGGTGGCTATCTCCTCTGTTATGAGCAGAAAACCCTCCTGAAGTTAAAGAGAATACGGGCAACTTGGAGTTACAAGCAGAGCCCAAAGGGGAAGGAGAGAGCCTTAGGACCTCCTATGAGTCTCTGAGTAAAACTGCTCCTGGAACCAGGCTTCCTGCCGTGTGATCCAGCACATTCTATTTCCACCCAAAGCACGTACGTTGAGTTTCTGTCTCTTACAACCGAATGAGTTCTGATGGATGCTCCAAATACATTTCTTGACTCTAAGCCTATAATTGACTCTGACTTGTTTCCACCTTTGGGCTCTGCAGAACAAGGAAATCATTCATTATAGCTAATGAATGTATTAATATATTTATTCAGCAAATATACACGGAGTACTTAAGATTAGACGCCATAAACTCAAAAGGCAGATTGTCATTGTTCATAACGCCATTGGATAAAGGCAATTAAGTTTAGAAAATGTGATATAGGTGGACTAATATTTCTATGCTCTTTCTTTTATGCTTTGAGGATTCTCAAATCCTTTTCGGATTTCCATCACTGTGCAAACTGTATGCATACCTACTCCCTAGAGTCCTTTGGATTAACGGAAGATAAGAAATAAGCAAATTAATGAAAATGTTTTGCATCAGTAAATGTTAACAAACTAATTATAAGATTTTAACCTGTACAACCTATGGTAAACCTTAAATTTTTTCTCATCTACAAGCACAACCAACATTTTTTGGATGCTTCCATTTCGGGGCAATGGCAGGACTCTGCAAAGTTTTTCCATAAAACTGTCTGAAAAACCAGAGACTTGTCTCCCGCATTTCACCAGGCTATCCCCACGTAAGCAGACTCACCCCGAGTTATCGCTGTATCTAGGTGAAGCGTGAAACAAATCTGGACAGTTTCATCAGGGCAAAGGTGTCAGGCCGAGTGGGGAGAACTCGAGGAGGTCAACACAGTTGTGTCCTTTTTTTTAAAATGACAGACCAACAACTATTTCTGGAGATTGCCAAGTGGCACCTGGCACAGTGCTAAGTACAGAGAGTACTATCCCCTCGGGATCACTCGGTCTCTCTAGCTGGAAGACAAGTGATTAGCAAAATTAACCTAAGTTGTATGACTACAACTCTAGGTAAACAAAACCCTTCCACGAACTAGCCAGGAGAGCCCTAATCATGGAAGGGTGCAAAACTCTCCTTTCCTGCGAAGACAGTAACAACCCTCTAGACCTGTAGATCAAGTTCTGAACCATTTCTCAATAGAGCATTCATCATTACAATTCTGCTGTTGTGTGTGCCAGAAGTTGTCAAAGTCAGAGCTGATGGGTCTGGAGTCCCTGAAACCCTTTCAGAGGTGTTGCGTACAAATTTTAAAAATGACCATGCTTCTCACTGCCTTTGTTCTGTTTTGGAAAATACAGTTATTTTTCATGAAACATAGCTGGGGTTTGCTGACATGTGACAGATTTGTTGTGGTTATTTTCTAATGAACTTAAGAATAAATATTTTTTTATTTTTTAAATTTATTTATTAAATTCAGTGGAGTGACATTGGTTAGCAAAATTATATAGTTTTCAAGTGTGCAATTCTATAATAATTCATAAATGTGTTGTGTTGTGTGCTCAGCACCCAGAGTCAACTGTAAGAATAAATATTTTTTAAATCCCATTTTAAATGCCTAATAGAGTGAATATCACAGAAATAACACAAAAACAAAAGCACTTTGGGGTTGTTCATAATTTTTAGAAGGGTCAAGGGGTCCTGACAGTAAAAAGTTTGAGAACCACTGATATATATATACATTCTAGTTATATTTTTCAGTATAATTCCACATACTCTGGTGTATCTTCAACCTATTCTCTTTCCTCTCGATTTTATGTTTCATCAGTTCACTGAGTAGTATACCTAACAACCTTACTAATGCAGCGGATGAAGTCCTAACAAATGAGCAATGATTGAGAATCTGTTCTGTGCGAAGTGATATGTACGTACTCAAAGACCAACATAGATGTTCCATGTACCAATCGTCCCCTGGAGATACCTGGGTTTTGGTAAGTCTGTAGTATGTAATGCATAAAATACTCTTATGGGTTTGAATTCCCAAGGTAGGGGGTCTGTCTCTGACTACAACCAAGAGAAATGCCAAACTTTTCTAGGACAATTGACCCTTACATTGAAAATAGGAATAATTGACTCGTACATTGACAAAAATTATTATTTATTTCCAGGATTTTAAAAAGTGTGTGGCTATTTGTTCTTGACCATGGCAACCAATGCTCTGTTTGGTTAGAGCAGGACAAGTTAAAACACTGATTTCTAATTTCAAATAATATGAGCACAGTTCACACAGATTTGGCCATTGCAAAGGGCTTGTGTCATAACCACCTATTGCGCATCATGCTTAAAGATAGGAGTAACCAGTTCTCTTACTTCAAGGGTATTTGGAAGGTCAGAAAGTAACTATGCATAAAACAAACAGGAAATACAAGAAACACAATTTCATCATTGGGTCTTTAAACCATGTTGTCAAATGTCAACAGAATTATGTCCCACTCAGGTCTGGTTTAGGGGTTTTGAAATAATCCAACTAAAACTCAGTCTGTATTTGCTCATTTACTGTCATGATAGCAAAAAAATATTGCATTAGAAAATGACCTATCCAGAAAGTCTTGTACTAGTATACCTTATACATTTCTTTAAATGAATAAAGAAATGGTTGATTGTTTTAAAAAGCAATTAGTAAGTTCTAACTAGTTGGTTGCAATTGCCATCTTGTTTCATATTATTAAAGAAGTAAGTTCTGCCCATGACTCTTCATAGATCGGTGTATTAGAGGCATGATTGATCCATGTTTTCATTTTATTAGAGGCATAATCTGTCCATGTTTTCAGATGAGTACACGGTGCTCTAGGATAATTATACCATCTGCAATTACTTCAGATGGTTTGTTTTAGGTGGAACTAAGGAAAAAGCAGTAATAGCTTGTGCATCTTGAATTTCATGTAAAAATGAATTATTATTCATTAAATATAACTGTTTAATAAACGTAATTCATTAGGTGTTAAAGGTTTTCAAGATATTGGGTGAAATCTTTGGCTTGGTGGTAGAAATGTATTGTTAACTACTTTGTTCATTATCTGAAGATGAAAAGAAACTAGTCAGACAAGATGCCCTCTTCCTACCTTCCTGACAAGGTGGTCCTTGTTATTTAAGGTGGCTTTCAATAACAGTAAATTCAATCTTGGGAATTTGGGGGTGAAAATGCAATTGAATTCCCATCTTCCTCTTCCTCTTTCTTTCCTGCTTCCTCTCACTCTGTCTTCTCTTCTCTTTCCTTATGTTCACCATTAAATAGTATTGACGAGTGCCCTGTGTCTCATTATAAAACCAAGAAATGATTCCTTGGGTTTACCTGGGTGGAAATTAGTCCGTGTCACATTTACGGTGGGAGAATAAACCCTTAGAGATTGGTTGGGCTGATTCTTGGCCAAAGATTGGCATGTAAGCAAAAAATCACTATGTCCAACAAAAGATTCCTTGGTACCCTCGGAAGGTCGTGTCACATCATAGGAATCTCATGTCATGGATGGCTGATGCCATGAAAGGCTTATGGTAAGATGACATTCGCTCTCCACTACTATCAAAGAAGGTGGGATTATACCTGGCCAAGCCAATCAGGACAGCACAAATATTTCCATTGTTTGAGAACATTGCCTCAAATCTCAAAATGCTAAGATTTCTCTCTCATATTTCTATATGCTCACTGATGCACTTTCATAGGCAAAAATCAGCAGAGCTCTTTAAGCAATCTGTATGGAGGCATGTGAATATGGGATTGAGTCTGAGGGAGAAAATGTCATGTCTAAAGTCAATAGAGTGACCTCCCTTCCACTTACTCATTATGTGTCATAAGAGACATTAATAAGCATGGCGCTCCAATCACTTCTGAAAAGAAACTTTCTTATAACTTATAGCTCAGGCTTATTTTCCTGAAATTTTGTCACAAAAAGAATTGAAGCAATTTTATAAAGAGTTCAGAAAGAAAGTCATTGTAGAGCCTCATCTACCTGGAATATAAGGTGGCAAATTAGTTTACTTTCCTAATTATTTGAATGAAGGATTCAACTCTTTGTTCGTTCGTGTAGAAACATCTCTGAATTGGTCATTTTTAAAGTCATCAGAAACACCCATATCATAAATAAGTCTACACTCTTTTAACAAGGTCATGTTACCTAATTACTTTCACACACGACTCTACCAGATTTGTATAAATTCCATGTTGCAATTACAAAATCAGTTAGGACAGACCAGTTTTCAGAACAACACATACAGTCCTTGAATCCCATAGTTTCAAATCTGTGCATGAACTCATTAGCCAGGAAGTGTGTGTGTTGAATTACTCAGATGGGGTGTTCTTGGCAGTCGTGTGCACCCTCTCCAACCAGCACTCTGCCAGATTCTCCAACTCCCACCTCGTGCGCTTCCTCAGAGAGCCATCCTATCTCCCCATCGGTTGACTAAACAAGGAACCAACTAAAATCAGCTCTTTCAATCAGGTGTGTAACTTGGAACATTTAAGAAATGTTCCTACATATTTAATTATTATTAGAAATTAAAGTGTGAGGGTGATAATTATAGAAAGCAACAGGAAGAGGTTACATAAAGAATATTTACTTCTGGGCATTGCTTCAGTATTCATATCACCATCATTTATTTTACCTATTGGCTGTATTTATTCTAAAAAAAAAAAAAAAAAAAAACTAAGTGCTTTGGAAATTGCAAAAATATATATTAATGGCACTGTTTTGTCCCATTTTGGCTGAATTCAGTTAGAAAGAGAATTGTGAAAATTAGAGACTCTCTTTCCAATTACATGGTGCCAAATGACTGCATTCGTCAGTTCAGTATTTGGGTAACATTCAGACACATGCTCATTTCACGAGTAATGTGTAATGCATATTAAAGATCATAATTAATCATTCCACGTTTGAGATCAAGGACATTTATGTTCATAACCTCCTTTCTGCCTTCCAGGAAGAGAAAGTTAAGATGAAAATAGAGCGAAAAAAGATGGTAATGTGGTGTGAAGACGAGCAGATCAATAGTCCTGGGTAGATATGGTGGCCGAAAACATTGAATGAGCATGAAAGGGAAGTGAAACGGTCCGCAGGTACCCAGTGCTGAACAGACTGCAGACTTGCAAGTTCGGGCCTTTGCTTTTCCTGCTGCCTCTATGTGGCAATCTCTTTCCCACCCGGTGAGCCCCCTCCTCTCCCTTCCAATGCAAGTCAAATATTGCTTCTGTAGTGTATTCATAGATTCCCCACGTCTGTGTTTATGACAGGCTCCTCTGTGCACACATAGGGATGGCAGCCTTTTCCGGGTTGTTCTGCCGTCCTTGGGGCATTGCCTGCCTCCTCCATCCCACATTACGATCCCTTTGTATCTGCTGAGTGCCTAACACGACTCTTATGTGAGAGAAATGGCTCCTGAAACCTCTACAGTACTGGTTGCAAAGTGTGGTCCTGATTCGTCCACTATCACCTGGGCACTTACTAGAAATGCACATGTCCAGGCTCCACCCTGAGCCTCGCAGAATCAGTAATTCCGGCGCCGGGTGGGAGAGGTGATAGGGAAGGGACAGAGGAATTAGCAAGTCTTCCGGGAGACTCCAGTGCACGTCGTGATCAGGGCTTTGTCGCTGATGGGAAAATTCCAGGGTGGGGAAACGTAGCTAATGAAAGGACCCTCTGCCCTTTTCTCTGATTTTTAAACTTGTCCTTGAGATGCTACCCCTCTGGCCCCACCTGCTATCACACTCATGTCCCTTTAAAACTCTCATCAATGGCAAAGGAGGAGGCTGGGTATTTCTTCGTTTCCATTAGCTAAGCTGACACAGGCTGTGATTGTCAGAGACTTCCCAAAGTTCAAAGGAGAATGAAGGTTTGAGACTGAAGAAAGAACAGGAAACCAAGTCCAGAGAAGTTCGCCAAGCAGTTGATTACCGTGTGGTTAACTGTGACCAGAAACAAGGACTGCCCTACAGCACACCCCATCCCGAACAGGATCGATTCTGATATCCCAGAATGCCTCCTGACACGATATGTGGCAGACTGAGCTATCCCGCGGGCTAAACAATGGCCCCAACACAACTTCATAGAGCAAACGCAACCAGGCCACGTAGAAACAGCCCGGAGGCTGCAGAAGTCAGGGGCCTGAGGGACCAGCTCCGAGATTTGAGCAGCTAATAAAACATGTCCTGTTCTCTTTTTACTCCTGCAAAATGGAGATAATGGCTGTGAACACGTGGTCGTCTAAGAGCCAAATCACGTCGTCTCTTGCAAGGTGCTTTGTAAGTTATAAAACGTAAAGGCATCATCTATACAGTGTCCGTGTGCAATATTAGTAACTATAATTATACTGAGTGAGGCTTGCTTACCGTCAGCATGTATCACAGTGTTAACTATATTTTGAAAATGAACATAATCAATGCAGTTTATAAAAACAGCAATAGATTTCAATCTCGGATAGATTTCGCTCTCATGATTTTCAAAACTTTTTGGAGAAATTTTAGAAAATAAGGGAAAGAAAACAAAAAGGAAACAAAAGAAAACTTTCTTGGATACGCTAACCAGAAATACATAGTTCATATGTTTCCATTTTTCTGAAAAACTTTGGTATAAAATTAAAGTCATATAGTAAATAGATATAATGTAATCTGCCATCTTCACTCAGCAGCATTTCATGAATCTTTTCTCTATTTGGTAATATCCTCCCACAAAATTAATTCTACAGGCCACGTAGCCATCTCTCGTATGGACACACCAGTATTGTTTGTTAGACACAGATCACCTCCAGGGCTTCACAGTTATGAATGTATGTTTTGTACATTTATGCCTGTACCACCTCGGTTTGCCGAAGATAAATTCTCAGAAGCGGAACAGCTAGGTTTTTTGTGAACATTTTTAAGACTTGAATCTTAGTGCCAAGCTGCTGCCCCAAATTTGCCTTCCCACCAGCAGCAAACCAAGTGGTCAACACGGTGTTACTGTATCTTTAAGCTCCGCCCATGCTGTAGGGGTGCAATGGCGCCCCACTTGGGTCCCGCTGACATTCACTTGACACCACAGAAGTCAATATAACTACCTTATTGAACGTAGTTTTGCGTTCATACAGTTCCAAAGACTGTTCAGAGCGTGAACTAGGAAGACCATGGAAAAACTGTCACCTCACTTATCAGAAAGATACAGAGTTCACGTATATGATCGTGAGGATCCGAAACTACTTTAGGTCTTATAGTTACAGATGGTAAGTGATTAAATTGATATTGCAGATTTGAGTGTGTAAACACGAACAAAGGTTGTGTAGGTGCATGTGGAAATAGGGACCTGTATCAGTCAATACGAAGTGCTGCAAAGGGTTCTGGGTATAAGGGTTGCCTTTTATTACTTTCATGCAAGTCCAAGTTCACCCTCAGGATTATGTGCTCGTTCAAAGTCCCACAGTAGGTTATTGACTAGGGTGGTCCTTGAACAGCTATCTCTCATGCTAGTCTCATCCATGTCTCTACAGGATGCTAGTATCAGAGGAACACTGCTCTTGTAAGAACCTAATAATGAGCAATAATGGCATTTTTTTCTACAATCCACCTGCAGGGTTAGGTCTTCCCAGCTCTTGTGCGTTTCCGATCCCCCACCCCATGGCCTGACATCACAGGGATTTCTTCTTTCTCTCCACACTAGTGAGTCCGAGGTGGCAAATCGTGGCCAAGGCTAATGGGCCAGAGCTACCACCTAGTAGGTTCTGTCCAAGAACAGTCCCCTTTCGTTTGACTTTGTTTTCTACTCACCACCCAATTGTGTGCCTCTGTGTCCTCCTTACCTTCAACTGCTTTTATGTCCCCCGTCTCTTGTCCTCAACTCTTCCCTTCCTGATACATTTTGAAAGTCAAGGGCACCCAAACATTGCCCTTGCTACTTACCACTTCTCTTTCTTACTAAATGTAAGGAACGATGTCTGCACAGTGGGAACCTACAAGAATTTGTTCACTTAGTACACTTTTTCTCTTCAGTCAAAATGGGGCTCCCTCTTACCTCTGGCCCCACTCCTCCTGCCCCCCCCCACCAAAAAATCCAGATTTAAGAGCCAATTGAAGCCATTCCTTAGAGCCAAGAAACTTTAACTCTGAAGCACACTGTGCGAATTAAGCTAATTCTTTCAGTAAAAGTTGTAGAGGTTTCAGGGAAGTATCTTATTTCATCACTAATTTGCAATGAACCTAAAGGTCAGCATTACAGCAAGGGCTCAGAGATACCATATATATATAATTAAAATAACATAAAGCCCACTCCACCCAATAGATTTCAAGTATAGAAATAGCTGAAATCTGCATTCTACTAATACAAGCTCAGGATACAAATTTCTCCAATGCTACATGATAGTATCTTAAGCACTTTCTGAAAAATTTCTTAAAATTTTCATAGATGCCATCTTTTGGGCAGGTGGCGCTCCTGCGTGGGTGGATACATATGCTGACACAAGCACAAACGAAGGACACTTAAGGACGCAGCCTGTCAAATCCCATCAACTGATAGGCGTGTCTCTCAGCTGATGAGTTCACCTGGGGATATGATTGCTCAACCACATCCCCCAGCATCTTCCTCAACCAGGCTGGGCTTTCATCGGATTGGACTTTCTAGAAGGGGAGTGTCAGCTTTGAACGTTCACATGCAGTTCTTAAAAGGCTGTTAGGATTAAGTCATTTGATTGCGATTTAATTACTGAAGGAGCCTTCAGAGGGGAATCCACAGTACCCACTGGCTGTCCCATTGTGTTATTTCAGTCCTGTTCTGGCTTAACTCTTGTCACTCGAGGAGAAGGAAACTTCTATGAGATAATCAGCTCTTTGTGGATGAAAACTAATGCCCGAGGGGAAAAGCCCTGGCAGCCCAAGATGGCTAGAATTCCAGAGAACCACCTAGAAATGTGCTTGGCTCCCCAGGAGTTTTAAATTTAGCGATCTTACTCCTGAATTCAGGGCGTGTCGGGATTCTCAAGCTGTTTTTGTCCGTGCATCTGGGTGCTAATGATTAAATAGCAAAGTAATGACACCTACAGTATTCCATGGATTCGTCAGAATTGCAGAATTTTAGAAATGGAAAGAATTTCAGATATTGTCCAGGCTGGTTCTCCCCTTTGCAGGTGAGAAGCCTACATACAAAGACTCAGACCGACTCGGGCTCACACAATAAATTAAGAAAATTGATCCTTAGGTCTGTATGAAGCAAGTGAAAACATTTAAAAGGTAAATGATACAGAAAATGCCCTCTCCCAACGTAGCCCTATTAGAGAGAAAGAGATGTGCTTTGTAAGTAGCTTTGTGAAAACTGGGACATTATCATTCAAAAAAACAAAAACTAGAGTAGATTTTCCTGTGAGGGATTTGTAGTTCCTTCTTGTTTTCCTTCTGTTCTACTGAAATATTTTTTTTTCCTTTTTCCTTTTTACTATGAAAAACCTGAAGTGTATACAAATAGGACAGAAAGTAATAAAACCGACCCCTAGGTACCCATCAGGCGTCACCGCTTACCATCAATCTGACCAATCTCGTTGAATCTGAACTCCCTTTCTACCTCCTTAATGTTGAAGTGGGTATCAGCCTGTATGTCATTTCACCTGTAAACATCTCAGGGTGCACCTCCTAAAAGTAAGGGCTCTTAAAAAAGCATAACCACGTACCATCCTAAAAATCTCACAAGCATCCCTTCCTGTAAGTAGGCTGGTACCCCTCACGGACACTGCCCTGTGCCTTAGGACGATCCCATGCCACTGCAATTTGATCCATACGGTCACATTGATCTATGTATTGAAGAAATACTTCCCGAGAGCATTCACATAAGCGTTCACAAATATTTTGTTGGCGTGGAGGGGTGGGGAGGAGACCCCGATACTTACTATTTGAGAGGCTGCAGAGGGTCAAAGAACGACGTCTGGAACCGGACAGAGCGTGTAAGCGTCCTAACCTCTCAAGCCTCTGCCGGATTACCTGCGAAGTGGGGACAGCAGTGCCAACGTAAGAGCCAGCATGGACTAGAAATCGCACTTGACCTCCAAACCAAGGCCCCAATGGAGGCCTGGCTTTATCATTTATTTAGTAGCTGTGGCGCCTCTCTCTGCCCTCATTTGTTTGCCTGTAAAATCATAATAAAAATGACTTCATGGGCTATCCTTCTGCATATGAAAAGATGAGGAAAACTTCGCCCCCCAACGTGGAGGGGGGTCACGGAAGCCCTATTCGGTAAGTGGCTCAAACTCAGACTTAACAAATAAGCTTCTCAATATCTACCCCATCGGAGCAGACACGTGCCGTTGCCGTGGGCTGTACAATTAGAGAAGCCGAAATGGGAGGCAGGTAGCCAGGAATTGGGGCTGCAAGGAACCATGGGAGTGACCGGGCCCAAGGCTCCCTGCGATCTTTGGGGGGAGACTGCAGAGACTTTGCAGAAACAGAGTTGTGGGTTTAAATCCCAGCCCTGACACTTTCTAGTTGGGTGACTTCGTGTGACAACTCCCCCCTTCACCTCATGATCTTACAGAATGGGGATAATGATGACACAATTGTAGAGTGGATTTAAGAAAATAAGAAACTAAAATGACTTGGCACGAAGTAAGCTCTCAACATGATTATCTTTACTCTTTATTACCTTAGCATTACTTTTATCTTGTAATTATGAGATTGTTTCAGTTTTATTGAGCTGTGAGTGACATATAACATTGTGTTTGTTTAAGGCCGTACAATATAATGACTTGGTACATGTCCACATCGTCAGTTTACTTAACACCCGTCACCTCACAGAGCCACACGTGTTTTCCTTCTGATGAGAACGTTTAAGATGTCCCCTCTTAGCAACTTGCAAGGACACAGTACGGAATTGTTAACTATAGCCACCACTGCATTCCCGGGACACAGCTTACAACCGGACGCTGAGCTCTTTCTACGGCTGGCTGAGCGGGGCTAGGCCTGGGGTAAGGCAAGGAGAGAGAGCTCGGAGCGCGGGGTGAAGACTGTTTGGACTAGAAAGGTGTCAAATGGAGTTTCACTCCATGGGACCCGTCATGCACCCGGCTTTGCACCCCAGTCAGGACAGACGGAGCTGTGATGAGGAGCCGGGACAGCAATCTCGGCTGGCCACTTCTAACTTCCTGCTCTGTTGCCTCCTGTACTTCAGAAAGGGACTTTCCTAGGTGGCACTACATGTTTCAAACAATTTGTTTCTTTTCCCAACTGAAACCTGCAGGGACAGAAGAAAACTTTGAACACAGGGCACTTCAAGCCGCCAACCCCTTTTTTTTTTAATGTGCAAATGTGGGAACTTCTTGGTGAGTTTGAACACTCTGCCACTGAATTTCATGCGTAAGGATGTTGCCTGAGAAATGTCGGTGGCTACACAGCAAGAACACCACATCCTAATGAGTAACAGAGGTTACATAACAGGCGCGCTAAGCGGCACCGCCCACGGACGGCAGGTCGGCGCTAACAGCGAGTCCTTGGCCACAGCGACGTGAAGGCAGGATCGTCACACAGCTGAGCTGCAAAACAGGGCTCCCGGGGTCCCCTAAAACCTGGAGCGGTTTTGCATGTGTGTCTATTTCTCTCTTCAGTGAGTTGTCTGTCGTGGCAAGGGCCAAGCTGGCTGTCATCAAAGGAGCCAAGCTGGCTGTCATCGTAGGGGCCGAGCCGGCTGTCGGTTGTAGGGGCCGAGCCGGCTGTCATCGTAGGGGCCAAGCCGGCTGTCCGTGGTAGGGGCCCAGCCGGCTGTCATCGTAGGGGCCGAGCCGGCTGTCATCGTAGGGGCCCAGCCGGCTGTCATCGTAGGGGCCGAGCCGGCTGTCATCGTAGGGGCCAAGCCGGCTGTCCGTGGTAGGGGCCCAGCTGGCTGTCATCGTAGGGGCCGAGCCAGCTGTCGGTTGTAGGGGCCAAGCCGGCTGTCATCGTAGGGGCCGAGCCGGCTGTCGGTTGTAGGGGCCGAGCCGGCTGTCATCGTAGGGGCCGAGCCGGCTGTCATCGTAGGGGCCGAGCCGGCTGTCATCGTAGGGGCCGAGCTGGCTGTCATCGTAGGGGCCAAGCCGGCTGTCGGTTGTAGGGGCCAAGCCAGCTGTCATCGTAGGGGCCGAGCCGGCTGTCCGTGGTAGGGGCCCAGCTGGCTGTCATCGTAGGGGCATTCACACAGCAGAGTGCTCGAGAAAGCCCTGGTGGAGTGGGGACCTGAACAGGGCGTGGCCTGGGGACTGATGCAGCAGCGCCTGGGCGGGAGGACCCCATCGTCTTCCTGCACACTCATGGCAGAATTTCACGTGGAAGGTGTTCAGCGCATCTCACTTGAATCTCCCTTGGTGACATATAAATGGCTCATCCCTTCCAGACAGCACGTGGACATTAAAAGCATTGACCCCTGAAAGCAATGTTCTCCAAGTGTCCTAAAACACGGGTTCTTTAAGATAACAGTCAGTTTGTGGAGGGGGGAGGAATTCTGTAATCAAACGAGTTGAGTCAGTACTGTATACTCTATAGTTCCACCTTGAAAGCTCAGAACGTATAGGAGCCTACTAAGGCCTGGGGAAGTCCTGTGGGGACGATGCCTGTTTCGTCTCTTCCTCAGGCAGGGGCCTTTTACCCCGGCCCGAACACTGGTTACTGGTCCTTGAAAATTTCCTGTGAAATATGTAATGGGACATTCTACTGGAGGTCATCAGCTCAACTCTTTACTTTATACTTGAGGAATCGATTAGAAAGACAGAACTGGCAAAGGCATTGCGTGGGGAAGTCACGAACCCCTCTCCAAGCAAAATTTTCAGCGTTTCCTTATCCTGTGTCAGTGGCTCATCTCTTTTCTTTTTGCAGAAAGGAGGCCTGGTGCACCATGGACCCGCTGCTTAAAAACAGCTCACCTGTGTTAGATGCACATGCTTCCAGGCCGCACACAGGCCAGCGATTCGGAGATGTCTAGTTGTTTGAACGTCCGTGCGACCCCACCATGTCAATGCCCCGAGGAGGACAGGGAGCAGTTGGCACAGGGTTCCATCACAGCGAGGAGAAGTGCAGAGATAGCTCATCTAATCTCTTCATCCCGTAGCCATAAGGGAACTCTGGTCCAATGAGGGCAGTTGGCATCTCCTAAGGACACCTAGATAGTGGCCAAGCCAGAAGCTCAGAGTCTCTCCAGCTGCCTCTCATCCCTCCATCCCTCCACTCGCCTCCCCTAGGGTTACACAAGCCTGTTCCCTGACCTTCAGACTAGAAAACTGGGCTCCATGGCAGAAGCACTTGTTTACCAAAGAGCGTGCAGAAGCCAACTTATTGTTAGCAGCAGGTTACTTTACTCTGAGTGCAAAGGTGAAAAGATTTCCACTCCTAACAGTTCCAGCAGAATCACGGGGAAGCACGGGTTTCTTCACCACTGTCCCAGCTCCGTCTTCTCTTCTGCACAGACCCATCGGGTTCCAGGGGAGCTCTTCTGGGGTGTGCACAAGGTTAAGAATCCGGCCACAGAGAAAAAGCAAATCAATACAAGGAAAACAGAAGACGTGAGTAGGCCAACCTACGAAGTCTCCGTACAAATGTCCGAAGAGCCACACTCTCTCCCTGGAGAGAATTCAGAGTTAAAATTTGATGTATTTTTTTTTTCACTTTGGATTTTTATTTTGTACTCATTGCTTGATAAAGAAGTGCCTTCTTTTCATTCACCCCTGGGGACATTTTAATTACACTACATTTTGGAAAATGAGCGTTTTTTTACTTGAACTGGTGATTTCAGAACGCCACAAACTTCCCCTCTAAGTCATTCCCTTCAGTCTGCTACATCCCGGGAACTCTCACCCCTGCTCCAAACAGGGTCACATTTCAACAGATCTTGTGCCCCCCAGGCCCTTCTGGTGCCTGACCCCCAGGAAATAAGGGCGCATGTTGCATTGCCGTGGCCATTATGTATCTCCACTCATCAGAATCACAGTCGCCAGGTGGCAAGGGGACAGGATGACAAGAAAACAATCCCATCTTTCATTTCCCAGCTTCTGTCACACACTCCCCTTCTACCTTTGGACCAGAAAAAAATCCAGTGAGACAAAGTTGGAAAGCACCAAGGTGACAAGGAATCGCAGGGTCCAACTGTTATTTGTCTGGAAGGAAAGGGTTCCCTGAGAACCACGAAGAACACAAATGTTTCCTGTCCTTATCAAGTGAAATACAATAAATTATGCTCACCCAGGCAGTGAGTCTCTGGATGGGTTAGGGCAGTTTCCCTTTAATATTTTACGTTGTCTCTAAGCTTGGCCTAGCCTTAAAAAAAAGAAGAAGAAGAAGAACTGTCATTTCTATTCAATTAACTGCTTCCCCCTCTGACTTTAAATCAAGGGCAGTGTCTGTTCAATTTAATTACTTCCCAAGTAGCCTGCATGGCAAAGGACGTGTGGTGCTTTATGAGGCAAGAATTCGAGATAATTTAAGAATGGCTTCCCAACAGAAAATGCAAGAAGACTGATGTCCCCCTGTTGTGTTTCTAGCCACTTGATATACACATACGGGTATTATGTTCGCAGGTCAAGATTTTAGCTCCACAATTTGAAGCAAGTAAATTGGGGAGAGTGTCGTGTACCCTCCAGAAAGTCCGTAGGAGGACATTTTTGAAGCACGTGTGCCACGTCTTCTGATTACAGGGAAGAAGAGGGACCTTTGTCTCCAAAGAAGGTACTTATTTATTATGCACACGCACGAGATTTCCCAGAGCTAACCGCATTGATAACTACATCAACGTCGGCACGGTCGCCATCAGAAAGCAAGGTTGTGGGGTTGCCGGGCAAAAATCGCAGAGACACCAAAACGCCAAGACCCTGACTCGAAACCTGCCACCAATGGGCAATGGGGCATTGAGCAACTTGCTTGACTTGGCAGTGTCTGCTTTGCTGTCTGTACATGAGGGAGCGTCACTAAACCAACAGTAGGGTTCTTAGTCTCCAACATTCATCGATATGATCAAACAACGATAAAAAGCAAGTGAGAATCGAAGATATACACACACGTGTGTTCAGTAGAAGGCTCCCTTTTGCACCCTCAGCGCCAAAGACGATGGATTCTCCCATCAACCACAAAAGCATGGCCAGTCTTTGACTCACACATCAGGTCTGTCCCCATACCTTCATCTCCTTTTTACTCACAAGCAGATAAAAATGTCATTTGTTTGTTTTGTTTTGTATTTTCCTTCCAAGGAGAGTAACGTGTCTTGTGAGTTCGACACAGAAATGATCCACCACCCAGGTGTGAGACCCTATGAGATTATGCATTTCAGACTCAACACAAAGTTTGAATGGTCCAAGAATTAAGATACGCTCTGTGTGACAAGTGTCAATATTTAAAGTCAATGACTTGAGGGAACCATACTCTACAGATTCTTCGTCTTTCCAGGTCTCAGATTCCATATCTTCGTTTCTTAATGTTGGCGTCTTCTTGGACTGAATATTATTCACACTGAAGCCCGTTCTCTACATGGCTTTGTTCTCAGCTACCCTCCGTATAACTTGATTCAATGCAGAAGTAAAGAGAGGCAGAGAAAAGCTGCAGGCTGAGTCAGCCAACATCACTGCCTTTCACCAGTAACTAACTCAAGACACATAAACATGTATCTTTATCGAAACACCCTCTGGGAAAGAGATGTCACTACCTGCTCATCCAATGTTAAACAGTCTTGATAACATAAAACAAATGATCAAACTTCCTACATCTATTATACAATTATTTCCCGTGAATGGTGGGCGATTATAATCTTTGTATATGTCTTCACTCTAAATTCACAACACATATTCTGGGCTCTACAGACCCAATATGGTTTTTCTGTCTGTCCAAATGCTTTAGTCAAATGCCAGTGAAAAACATCAACCAATCAACTAATCAAAAAAGTAACTGTTCTAGGTAATCTCAGAAGCTTTATTTGTCCATGTCCACAGGAAGTATGTGCATCTGTGACACAGAATGTGGGTATTCTAAAGGGAAGACAGCTTTTGTTTATTTTCTGTGCCTCCCACTTTTTTCCTATCAGATCCATCTACCAAAGCTAATGCTTACTATCAGAGAGTCTGGTTGAACTAATTGTGGTTCTAGGCAAAATGCAGTAGGAAGCAACAGAATGCTGCTCTACCTGCAATGACTTTTAAAAGCCGGCTGAATTCCTTAAAATTATATTATCCAAGGCATCAGGAAGCTATGGAAGCAAAGAGGACTAAATGAACTTGACCAAAGACAAGAGAGCCCTTCCAAGATGAGTAGGCAGCCCCTGGCTGCAGTCTCACCCTGAGAGCGTTTGCCAACTCGAAGTGCAAGACGAGGCTTGAGCTTGGCCTGAATACAAGGACATTTCTGTGGGAAAGAAAAACAACCACAGCTTTTGGAGATGGTCTTGGACTGGAACTATCACTTGGAAACTTCATGATCCCTAAGTGCACAAAGGTCATTTTCCCCTGGGGTTCATTTGCTGAGTCAAGGAGCACTTGGAAGGTGAGAGAGCTTCTTTATAACATCAGACTTAAAATACCAGGTTAGACAATTAAGTTCATAAACTCATCCTAGAAAAAGTGCTACATCCCTCATTGCTGAACATCACTATGGTCACCTTCGAAGTATTCCCCTTGGAGTACTTTGTCACACCCAAAATCTGACAATTAAGTTCACAAACATGCCACAGTGTGCTCACATTGACAGCACTGGACAAACAACTCAGTAAGGTGTCATAATCTTGCCAAGGTACAATGATAGCTCTGATGGCCATTCCAGAAAAAGAGTTCCAAAATGGCTCTGAAAGGTGGACTAGGCGCTGGCATCAGTGCATAGCTTCCCAAGGGAGTATGTCAAAGGTGACCATAGATATTCAGCAATGAGGTATGTAGCACTTTTTCTAGAATGAGTTCACAAAATTAATTGCCCACCCTCGTAGACTAGTAGTTGGAAGACAAAGGTCCATCTCAATGACAAGTACCTGCTTCGAACACACAGCCAGTCTCTTCTTTAAGACATTTGCCATATTTGGAAAAATTATGGAGCTGGAGACTAGAGAGCAAAGTTCAAACTGTCCAAAGGCCACCCGACTGCCCGAGAGTCTTTGCATGCAGAAATGGCGGAGGCAGGAGCTTGCTAAACAAGTAGCCAGAAAACCATTAAAGGGTCTTCTCCACTTTTAAATGTTTGAAATCAGAGACAGACTAAATCTGACTAAATCCCCACCCTGATTGAATCCATCAAAGGCCAAATTCTCTCTGAGTCACAGTAATTTAAACTTTAGTCTCTACTGTTATCTTACGCACAGTGTCCAAAATAAAATAAAAATTTACAAGGCATAAAAAGAAGCAGACAGGAAAAAAAAAAAAAACAACCCAGCCATTTGGAGGAAACAGAGTGATGGCCTACATGTTGGAATTAGCAGAAAAGGGTTTTAAATAATTGCTAGTAACATGTTAAAGAAAATAAAGGCAAAAGTGGACAAATCATTATAATAGGGAGTATTTCAACACAGAATTGAAATCTATGAAAAGAATCAAAAAACACTCTAAAACTTAGAATTAAAATATCTGAAAGTAAGAATGTGTTGGGTGGGTTTAACATCAGACTGACAAGTCAGAAGCCCAGATTAGTGAACTCAAATACAAGTAAAGTTTAAAATATTAAAAATAAAATTCACAGAGGAAAAAGGAACAGAACAGAAAAGATACATGAGACATACTCAAACAATCTAACAAATGTATAATCGTAAGCCCAAGAGAGGAGATAATGGAGGAGAAGCAATATTTGAGCCAGTTGTAGCTGAGAATTTTCTAAAAGTGATGAAAGATATTAGTCCATAGATTCCAAAAGCTCAACAAATTCCAAGAAGGCTAAATATAAAGAAAGACATGCCAGATTTAACTAAACAGGAGTAAGACCTGAGCATTAGCATTTATAAAAGCTTCACAGGTAAAAACTACGAACCACTGGTCTAGAGAATGCCATTAAAAAAGTAATGTACTGTTTATTTTATTTTTTTTTATGTTTTCAGGAATCATAAGAAGAGGCAATTTCTAGCCATTTTTTTTCTCAAAATGTTCCCTAATAAAGAATCAGAGAGCACATTTACATTTCAATTATCATCTCAATAACTAACTCAAATCTACAGTTTGTAAGTGATGGCATTAGTACCTGCTTTCTCCCTAATCCAACGACGATCAGGAAAGAAAACTGAAATGGTATAGCCTTATCTGGTCGAGAAATTTTCTGATTGGAGGCACGTTAGTCAGGAGGCTGTTAGAGGAAGGACCTCCAAAATAGAACTTATTTATAAAAATGTGTGGATTTATTCTCACGTTTAAATTTCAGTCACCTTCAAAGTGCTGTCCCTTTGATGCAATGCACCTATGGAGACGCCTTTCCTGCTGCTTAAAACAGTGTTTGAACTCATCGATTTTGCTGCCTTTTAGTGCTTCTGCCGTGTTTTTGCTTCAGCGCTTCCACGTGGGCAAAACGCTTCCCTTTGAGGCCTTTTTTCATCTGGGGAAACAAAAAGAAGTTGCTCAAGGCACGATCAGGTGACTAGGGAGGGTGCGGCACGGGGGTCACGTGTTTTGGGTCCAGAACTGCTGCGCGCGCAGCGCGGTGCGGGCGGGCGCGTGGACATGCCACACGCCGTTCCTGAAATGGGCAAACGCGTTGGAAGAGGCTCGAGAAAACTTCACTGAGGCCGAACGCAGCCTCTCCCAGCCACGCCAGCCAGTACCCAGATGCAGACGGGCTCCCAGAACACTCACCCAGCGGGCGAGCCTGTCCTACACGGGGGCCACCCTCTAGAGGGTAATTCCAGTTTTGGGGGGGTTCCCCCCTAACAAAACTGGTTTTACGTAACACTCTCTGCTTTGGGAGTTCAGCTACATCCAACTGGGAGATGAAAAGAAGGCAGACTTTTCTCTCTGGTGAAGATACCCAAAAGTCACACGACGGCTAACGAGCCAATTAGGTGGAATAGCCAAAGCAAAGGTGAGTCTGAGACGGAGGCAGGTGAATACTAGGACGCAGAGGGCAAATCCCCGTGGGGCTTCGGGCACCCTGTCGGCCTGCTGGCGTCCATTCCTGGGAAAAGCGTTCATCTCTGCGAGAGAGAGAATTGTTCTTGTCAAGTCCGAAGATGAGATTAAGCCACGACTGACAGCACTTCATGATTCCCGAGAAAAGGAGACATTTTGGTCCCCTTCCAAGCTTATTTTACACAATTGTGGTGCGGTACGTGTCTGCATTTTTTAAGAAGGAACAGAAATTGTGGTGTTAAATGTAGAACATCTCGAACTTCAGAGCCACCAGCAAACCCTCCTCAAAGCAGGAGCACATGACCAAGAGCATCTCTGTTCTGGTGGCCAGCTCACTTTGTCATAGGCAAAAAGCTCCCCGAAATACCAAAATTATCTAAATGTACAAAAGTGGCCCAGATCAAGGTCAGAGTCACTGAAATCTGAAGCAGCACAAGAGACACAGAGCAATTTGTCAGTAGAATGAGGGATAACCAATTGGCAGGGTACACCCAGAAGGTCCTTGCAGGCGTGTCCCTACCCACAACGCACGTGCCCCAGCCGAGAACACGGGCTCCCACGGCCCCCAGCCCGGACTGTCACCATGTTCTGTTCCCTCTCATGGGAACCAGCGGGGCCTTTGAGCTGCCCCCGTGTTCGACACGATCTCCACAGGCGCTACCGAATTTCTCATCCATTTTTCACGGTGCATCGTCTACCACGTAACAAAAGAACTTGCTGCTGGTTTGGGGTTTTGCTACGTTTCCCCCCCACCCCCCCAAGACTTGTCACCTATTTTTCCTGGCTTCTAAGTGTGACTTCAGCTGACGTGCGTACGACATGAAAACAGTGGTCTCTGCCAACGTTCTCGCTGTTCACCCTTCCCCAAACCGTAGGAGTATGACATTTAATCCTATCCTTGGGGCTACAGCTTTACATTTCCCTGAAAAAGTTTCACAGTGACTCAAGTTTGCGGGTGCTCCTGCTCTGAGGCTTCAAGACTTTTGTCCTCAGCACAGATGTCCAGTATTCCACGGTCACCCCAGTCACTTTTTTATACACTGGGTCAAACCCTGTATCTGTAAATTAATTCAAAACACTCTAAAAATAGGATTGGAGTCGCAGGCTTTTGGGTGCTTTTCTTTTTCTCTTACCATTCACCACAAAACATGAATTCCTTATAACATATTTCCTTTATTTCTCATCTTACCATAGAGCACCTGGCCAGCCTCAACCTGGACGCTAGCTGCCCGATGACCAACACATATGGGAAGTTCATCCTCTGAAAGAAAAATTATTATTTTTTGACCCGTCGTGTTTCTCCAGTGGCCAAGACATAGCAGAAAATTTCTAATACGACTTTATCTGAGAAATATGTATTTACATTTCAGTCTTCAGCCCTAGACATGGCCTGGGTGTGCCACTGAACAGTAAGTGGCCACAGACCAGACACTTGACCTTGGAGGGACTCAGGGTCGCTGCATGATGATCTTTGGCCCTTCTGTTTAGGGATCGGTTGGTGTGCTTTTAAACTGTAGAGGCAGTAAGAGCTCCTTAGTCTGAGCCTGACAGAAAACCAAGGGCCGTAGGACAGGCAAGAGCGCAAAGTTGGCTTTTTGATTAAAAAACAAATGAAAGGGCCCTCGGATTTCTCCAAGGAAAGGAGCAGCATGACCATGAATATTTTGCTACTCTATGCACTGGCCCAGGGTGGCAGGCCTCTCTGAAGACACACGGGGTCTCCCTTTCTGTCCTCAGGGGAGGGGAAATGAGGGGCCGGGCACCGCTGCTCCAAGCAGGCCGTCACCAGCCTGCAGCTGCTCCCGGCAGCCCGGAGCCCTGGCACGAGCCACCCTGAGTCTGGAAACCTCCAGCTCTCCTACCGTGCCCAATCCCAACTCATGTAAGTGTTGATGCAGCTTGTTCCAGAAGGGCTCGGCTAGCTCCCTGCGAGGCCCGGACGGTTGTGCAGCTTGTGCACGGCACCGGGGGGCTGACTCAGGGTAGGGTGCGGGCTGGGACTCAGCTGGGGGTTCGCTCCCCGAGCCCCGAGCCCCGGCGGTGTCCAGGTGGAAGGAGGGAGGCCTCTCCCTCCGCACCAAGGCCCAGTCGGCTCGCCACACCGTGTGGTCGTGGTCACACACACACACGGAGTTATGGGGGCCTGCTGGGGCACGCTGGGCACCGGCCTGGCCACTTCATCTCTTTGCACGATGGCACGTGAAGCGGGGCAGCCTCACTTCCTTCGCCTTTTCTCAGGCATCTCACTGAAATGCGTGTGCATCCGCTATGGGTTCTGTTTCTCTGGAGAACCCTGGTGAATGCACTGGCCTCTGTCACCGTCGCTGTCACCACCCCCTGCTCAGGAGCCTGTGCGCGCATGCACACGCAGGCACGGTCGGACCCGGCCACTCAGGCTGGCTCAGTACGCTGCCTTTTCCCATCATCTCCAGGTCCTCATTCGAACAGCTGTGACCTCTCTCCTAAGTACCCTCTCGTACCCACCCCGCAACCTGCTCCTCTCCCACAGTCCTACCGTCCTGGTACAGCCTCCACTGTAATGCACCATGGGGTTCCCTGGTCCCCCAGTGAATGCCTAGGTCTAACACTGGATTAGCAGCTTCTGGAGGGCAGAGGTTATTGCCTCAACTTCTCCTCAGCTCGCCCCAGCTCCTGGGACAGTGCTGTGCTCACTGGGACCCAGTGGGATGAACTGGATGGCTCACCCATTTCCAGATGTTCGTATCTTGTCACATCTCGCTAGGCCCAAGGCAAAAGGAAGGGGTGTGTGCGTGCGTGTGTGTGCGCGCGCATGTGTGTGTGCATGTGAACGTGCGTGTGCGTACGTGTGTGCGCGTGCGCGTGCATGTGTGCGTATGTGTGTGCGCGCGCGTGTGTGTGTGCGCGTGCATGTGTGCGTACGTGTGTGTGCGCACGCGTGTGCGTGTGCGTGTGTGTGTGTACGTGTGCGTGCGTGTGTGCGCGCGCGTGTGTGTGCGCGCGTGTGTGTGTGCGTGTGTGTGTGCGTGTGCGTGCGTGTGTGCGCGCGCGTGTGTGTGTGCATGTGTGCGTACGTGTGCACGCGCGTGTGTGTGTGTGTACTCGCACTGAGACAGATATGCCGATAAACAGCTTCAGAATAGTAGAACAAAGGCTCTGGGAAAGAACGGTGTGTGGTCCTATGGTCGCCGCTATTTAAAAACAGAACGGTGCACCCGCTGCAAACCCGGTGTGCTAGTCCCCCCACATGATGCTCCTGTTGAAAAATAACTGAAATTCTGGGCAATCAAAAAAGAAGAGAAATGGAATCTCCTTAAAAGCATCAGTGAGCTGGCAAAAATTCGAGCAATAATCAGGCCAGGGACTGAGTGACATCGGACCCACAGACAGGCAAGAGGACAGTGAGCCTGGCTTGTGCCCTCAGTGTGTGTGCCAGACGGGGGACCGCCCCTTTGGGTCTGTTTTCTTAAAGTGAGGTGCTGGTTTTAGTTAACACTCCACGTTTACAACATGACAGAAATGATATTCTTTGCAACCAGGTGAGACTGCAACGTGAGATTATGCGCACTGACTGTAAGACGTGAGGACCGCAGAGCTCCCCCAGATACTTTCGGGGGTTACGCAAACCCAACTGGGTAGACCCCTGCTGAGGCGTATCGTGAGGGCAGGCCGGAGGAGGAAGACAGTGTTGTGTTTTGTTTCTCACAAACTCGTCTTTCCAGTTAAAATACCTGGAAAATTGACCTCATTGGCTATTTTTAAGCCTCTCAGCAATACTTCAACATAAAACAGGACATTGTCAAACGCTAACATGACGCCCCAAAGTGCCGACGCTTCTTCCCTGAGAGCGTTGGACTTCCCCGTGCGCGGCTCTCTCCTCGGAGCCAGCTCGGCTTCGATTTCCTACACTGTCACGTTCTGTCTTGCAGCTCCGAATAGTCATCTGAGAGCACTTTCCTTCTTCCTGCAGAGTGTCCTGGAAAACTTTCAGTAGTGGCTGCTGGGTGGCCAGCCCTCTGTCTCTGCTTTCTTCCTGTTGGTCCTGTTTTTCACCGTTGTCGCATTGGAGAGGCCACAAGGAAATCAGGAGTAGGGAGGCAGAGTGGTGAGTTGGAGTTCAGGCGACAGGGGCAGGGGAGACGCTTGTCCGTTTGAGAGTTGTCCGCGTATAGACGGTATTTAAATCCATGAGACAAGTGACATCCCTAACGGCCCAGGTAGTGAACACGAGAGGTCCGAGGAAGGAGCCTCAGGCACCCTGATGTGAAAAAGTCAGGGACACGAAGAAGCAGCAGCAAAGGCTGCTGGGCACGACCAGCCCATGCTCAGAGGAAACCACGAGCGTATGCCATGCAAGAGGAAAAAGTGTTTCCAGGCGCGATCTGTTGTCTTAAAAGCCGTGGACAGGTCATCAGAGAAGACAGTACCTTCATGATCCTTGCCCGTCACCGGTCCACATGACCGAAGCCGATCATCAAAGGTAAAATCCAGGCTGTTTGATTCTTGAGGTTGAACTTCATGGTTCTAATTCTCATTCTTGATGATTCCACGAAGGCCGCTTCCTGTAAAAGTGTGGTTCGATTTTTCCATATGGTCAGTGTCGACCCGAACAACCAGAGTGAGGAGTAGAAAACCAAGATAAAGTCGCTGGACGCCACAAGAACCCAGATGTGATCCAAGACTCTGAAGAGAGAGGATGGAACTGGAAGAAAGTTCCAAGCCACTCACTGAGAAAAATGTCCCGCCTTTCCTGTTCAGCAGCCAGCTGATGGTGAAGCTACTGTCCTTGGGGATGACACCAACACTGTGTTTTAGCAGGATTGTTGTTCTGTTTATTAGTTTCATGGGCATAAGAGACGTGATGCTGAGACATTTACACTCCTTAACAGTGACAACCACGGTAGGTCCATTGGCCCCCTCGATGCCTTGTGGAGCTGTTCCAATATCATCGACTCCATTCCCTGTGCTGTGCTCTCCATCCCATGACTATATACATTTTAAGTAATATTTGACATTTGACATTAATTTATATTAGTTTCAGGTGTACAGCACAGTGGGTAGGCACCTATGTAATTTATGAGGTGCTCCCCACGATGGGCCCCGTGTGCGCCTGACACCCTGCACAGTTGTGACATTAGTACCCATACTCCCCACACCGGACCCCCCATCCCCATCACCACTGCGTGTCTAGCAAGTTGCATTTCCCAGTCCCTTCCCCGTTCCCACCGTCACCCCATCCTCCCTCCCATCTGACTCGGTCCGCTGGAGTCTATTTATAGTTTGATTGTTTGTTTATTTTGTTCTTGAGATTCCACATATAAGTGACATCATACGTGATTTGTCATTCTCAGTCTGACTTATTTCGCTTAGCATGTGACCTTCTAGTGCCATCCGTGTTGTTGCAAATGGTAGGATTCCATTCTTCTTTATGGCTGAGAATCAGGATTATTTTTTAAAGTCAATATTTTATCATTCAGGAAGACATGTTTTAGAAACACCCAGAGCATTGACCCATCTCCTTCCTTCCGTGCTCAAGTTCGTCATTCTCTCTGCAGAGAGTTCTTTCCCAGAGCAGCCCAAGGAGTGTGGTTCTGCCACCTTGACAAAACTATTGCATTACCTCCGGGTGACCTTTCTCCGAGACTTGGAAATGGAGTGTTTCAGCTCTAGGTCAGGCACTGGGTGACTTTGCTGGCGCTCCCTGAAAGTCAGGGCTGATGGATAGCATTTGAACCCTGTTTCCCTAATCCTGCGGGCGGAATTAGAGGCCCTCCCCTCGGGTAATCCTGAGTGATTCATGAGGCCTGCCTTGGCAGTCACACATCGTATAAATACCAACGGACAGCTCACACACACTGGCCTCAGGATGGCACTTAAAATCCTCTCCAGGACACCCCCCGATGGCGGTCATGGCGGGCAACCCTCTAGCAATCAAAGAGGCCACCAGATTTAAAGGAGTACGGCAGCCTCTCGAACATTCAGCTGTGTTTTTGTGCCACCTGGCACTGCATGCACACAGGCTCAGGCAATTGGCTTGTTAGTCGATTGCAAGGATAAACCTTTAAAACTAAACAAACAGGAAGATAGCTAACTGAAGCCTGTAGATAACCTCTCTGGCTGTCCTGAAGTTCTGAAGGTGGAAGAAAACATGGAGGCGAGGACATAGTAACAGAGGTGGGGAAAACTTGGGCCACTGAGAACCTGCTGACAGAGAGAGAGTTTGAGACACTTGAGAACACAAATAAAGCCCTAACTGGTGAAAGTGTAAAGAGAAAAACTCATGGAGTGACCCCCAAACAAAACATTAAATTCTGTTATCTTCAAAAGGATACTTGGTGGGTAATGATAAAAATCCAATAGGCAGACAGCACCTGTTAATGACATATACTTGGGTTTCCACCACCGGCTCCCCCACTGCTTCAAAGGAAACGTCAAAAACAGAACCCCTCCCCACTTAGAGCAATTATTAAGGGCCTCACGCAGTAGCAGCCCCCTGACTGCCCACCCTGGAGGAAGAAAATAGGCAGCAGGGTTTGGAAAAGAGTAGAACTCACGTCAGTAAAAACAGAACCATCTCAGAGCTTGCCCGGTACCAGCTTCGGTGCAGGCGCCTTTGGTGGGTAAATGTGAAACAGTCTTGTGGGTGGTCACACGGAGCCTTGGTTTCCTTTGTGTAAGCCCCACGTGTGTTCACTCTGGCATCCTCTGACATTCACCCCAGTGCTCCCCCTTTCTTGTCCAGAGCATAAAGCAGCACCCTTTGGGGATGAGGGTGGAAAGGAAACGCCACCCAAACACCCGGAGAGCTGGTGGGGCTCCAGGCAAAGGCCTCCAGGAGGGGAGACGCGTGCTTCAGGCACCTGTCCGCACCTGCGGTGCAGGGAATCGGCACGGTAGTATCCTGACTATTATTAACTGGCACTCAGCTCACTTTTACCATTGGGAGTACCCTTGCTTATACGCCTTAACAGGAAGTTTAGAAGGTAGAGAACAAAGCAGTCAAGGCCAGGGGTTCGTAACAGAGACGGGAGAGGATGAGGTACTGCAAATCTACTACGAGCGCCCTAATAACGCCCCAATACGTGCTCTTGCTCTACAGTTTCTTTCCTGCCCTCCGACGGGCGCAGGAACCGTCTTCTGGGTGACACTGACGATCCGTGCGCCTCCCTTTCCTGGTGGGCTGGATTTGGTTTGGGCTCAAAGGGCCTGGAGGCACAAACGGCCACTCATGAGGACACAGATGACCACAACCGTGCCGTAGTACGTGAGTACTTACAATATCTAGTCCAACAGAGCCAACAGATGAAACACACCCCAAACACAAGACTATATCCTTGTTTTCTAAAAATAAGTTGAAGAGAACGAGAAGACAAGCCAAAGACTGACAGAAAATATTTGCAAAAGACACATTTGATAAAGATCTATTATCCAAAATATACAAAGATTTCTTAAAACTCAACAATAGGGCAACCGACATGATTTTAAATGGTCCAGGTCAAGTGAGTGGGGTTAGCCACCATCCCGTACGGCAGACAGTCCCGCAGGCACGGGCAGCAGAGAGGGGATAGGGCCCGGGGCTCTCGGCATTGAAAACGCAGACCCAGACCTAACACCAAATACCTAAGTCAATATTTTTCTGGCGAGGACGTAGCCATGACCTTGTTAGCTGATTCTGAGGCAGACGAATCAGCCACCTCGACCTTCTGATCCTTTTAACTTCTGCATTTATTTTGGAAAAGCACCAACCCTCGCCATCCTCAAAGTGCCCATTTACAACTGTCCAGAACATGACAACAGTCCTTTGCTCCTCATCACTTGGGGTATTTCTTTTCCAAGCAGGTAAAGCATGATAAAGTAATTTCCAGTTAAATAGAACATCGCAGGTGACTTCCCACATTTCCAACTCCACAATGGCAGCTCGAAAGGTATTTTTTTTCCTTCCCGTACAGCATGGAATATGGGTCAACCCAGCCTACAGGTTGACCTGAATTCTGGCGTAATTACATACCTAAAAATCTGGATTTCTGCCCAATGCAGAATTTCCCCTCCTTGCTTCAGGGGACACCCTTCGGGGCTGGCAGATCCCTAATTCCCAGTAGGAACACAGCCCTGGCAAGCTTTGTGTTCCTTGAAGTCACACCTGCTAAGCACAGCACGGCTGGGAGGGCGGAGGCTCCCCGTGCACCCGGGAGAGGCCTGCACCGGCCAGGGCTCCCTGTCACCGGCCACCAGCCCACGCTTTTCTGGCCCAAGCAGAAAACGTACCAGAGGCTGTGAGGTCACTCACAGAAGTTCCCCGAGGGCCAGAGATCCACGCTCCAAAGCCATTAGCCAAGGACAGTCCCCACCCAGCCCCTCTAGAATGCTGCAGGTACAGTCCCAGGACAGGGGACCAAGGTGCCCCCGCTCAGCCACAGAGTTCGCGTCTCACCACCAGTTCATGGAGAGACACAGAGAGGAAGAGCATCACGACGCATAATTTAAAGACAGTCCTTTCCCGTCGTTCCTCGTGGGCTCGTTTCTAGTGGGCCTCACTTCCTGATCTCAAAACCAAAACACATTTATGGTAGAAAATGTGCGAGATGGCAGAAAGTATCTTAACCTCCTGCAATGTTATCACACGTACAAGATGTATACACCTGGGTGTATACCTTGATTATCTATAGTCAATGGGTGATGTACACAGAGTCAGATTAGTGTCTGTGTAACTTTTATAATCTAGATTATTTTCTTTAGAAAAGAAAAAAATAAAGCCATCTGCAATCCACTCACCAAATGAAATCTGCTGTCCGCATTTTCTCCTGGTGCCTGGATTTTTCACCCTCTTTGTATAAATGGATTAATTAGATAGATAGGTTGCAGTGTTTAATATGATGATACTCCATGCATTAATTTGCACCCTTTTTTCTAACAATGTAATAAAATGGGCATTCCTCGTGCTGTTAAATATTCCTTTACAACAGGATCTGTCACCGACGGCGCACGGTTTCAGCGTACCGTTGCGCCGTGGTTTGCAACTCCTCTGCTGTCCGAGTCACACGTAGGCCCTTTGCCGTTCTTTGCGGTTCTGATCGGCTCTGTAGCGAACACTGCTTCCAGTTACTCTTGGTCCCAGCTCCAAGTGACTTAGGATAAACTCGTGAAAGTAAAATTGCTCAGAGTATCACCCTACTCCCGTTGCTCATTGAAAAACTCTTCAGTTCAATGCTCGCCACCTGTCAGAATGCCACACCTCAGACCTCTTTGTGACACCATCTCTACCCTCTAAAGAAGCCCGGGGGTCCCTCTTTTGCGGAACACTGAGACGACGTGCAACGACGCGAAACCGACCTCAGCAGCGGACGCCTGCTGGGGAGGGTCACTGGCTCCCCCCACTGCCCCCCCATTGATTCCTTCAGACGACAACATTCCTTCGTGCGGACTCTGCCGCTCGCCCCTCTCTCTTCTGTAGTTTTTATCCCTCTCATGAGTCCCCGCCTTTAAAGGTGGATGCGCTGCGGAGAAAGAGAAAGAAGATGTGTACGTGTGCCCGGGCATCTCATCTCAATTGCGGACGAACAACGAATAATTCTTTTTAAAAAAAAATCACGTGTACCTGGTCCCACGGATCGCATGGGACCTGCTTACGCTGAAGCCTTCCCGGCTCCCCAGAAGTTCGCCCCGCAGGTGGCAGCCTGCCTGTCTGCACACGATTGTGGGGTGCACGTTGCAGGCCTTTCTCAAGTCAAATGGGTGCTATAGCTCACTGACATTTGACTATGTGGCAACATTTATTATTAACATTTATTCCACGTGGCGAGTCTAAAACACTGTGTGTCCAGACACCAACCACGGGCTACGCCGGGTTCCTGGATACCACAGACTGCGAACACTAACAGACCCACCACACTAAGGGTGCCAGTGGCTTCCATTGCTCGGTGCAATGCCTTCCGTGCACGTACAACGATCCACTAAATATAATGTTAGACCACTTTGACGAGTCACTCACAAATGTCATTTTAAATACTCAGTAAGGTGATACTAAAATTCAATCGTCCCGAGTCCTGCCCCCATGTATCCAAGCCTCTTCCGGAAGATTCTGTGACTGGACACAGCCAGGGTCTTCTCCTCATGTCTACAGCAATGAGAGCGACGGGAATCTCCATCTCCTTGAAAGAAGGACGTCAGGGCCTGGGACAAGGTGGGGGCCGTGGGGGTAAAAGCCACTCGCGTTCAAAGTCACCACTATATTAACACTAACGAGGGAAGGCCAGAGGCTTCTTCAAATCAGAATGCAAATAGAAGTCAAATGAGGTGGAAAACTCCTATTTTAAGTCTCCAGGAAGAATTCTGGCACGGTTCTGCGTAAGAGCACACGCTTAGTTGAAGAGCCCCACCTCCCAGCCCCCGCGAACGCAGCATTGACAGGTGTGCCCTGAGACGCATCAAGGTGGACACAATTTTAATGCACTATGTTTAAAGTAGAAATGAACCCCCAAATATATATCATGAAAATCAGTCATGATAAAAAATATGAAAAATTTTAAATAAAGACAGAATCATTTGTGTGTTTTTATCAACAATCATCCTTTTTTTATCGTCAGACGTACTGGGGAGACACGGGTTAACAAGAACTCCAAGGGTCCCAGGTGTGCCGTTCCGCAGTGCGTCGCCTACGGGCTTCATTGTGTGCTCCCCACCCGGACTCAGGTCTCTTCCCATCGCCATGTATTTGACTTTAATTTTTTTTAATATCCCATTAAAGTAGTCTTCATCTCGATTGACACGAGGGCTCTCTCTCCTCACCCTGGCCCCAGGAATCTGAGTCTCAGGTTCAAGTTCAAATCCAGGCTGCCCCAGGCAGAGAGGAAGAGGCTAGGACAAAGCGGCCTTTTCCTGCAGCCCCGGGACTGTCTCAGGCCCAGACGTTCTTCCTCCCCACCGCAGAGGGGGGCTCGGGGCTGCCCAAATTTAGCAGATCAAATTCCAGGATGGCCCGTGCGGGGCGAGTTTCAGGTAAGCCGGGAACACCTGTTCTGTAGACCAGGGCTGTCTGGAAAGTATCCAGCCACGTAATGGGAAAAATAGAGGCATCTACGACTGGGGGTTTTTCCGGACAGCCCTCGTAAGTAGGTCCCATGTGATACTTGGGACACGCCCATACTTTTCTTTTCTTTTATAAAGAATTACTCCCTGTTTGTCTGAAATTCAAATTCTGCCGGGCCCTGTGTACCTTCGCCGGCAGCCCCTCCCACAATCCCCTGCCGCCCCTCCCCCGGCAGCCTACCTGCCCCGAGAGGGCCACTGTGAAGGCCCAGAGCAAAACCAAAAGGAATCAAAACAACAAAGGCGCTGAGAGCCGTCCGCTCGGGGAGGGTCGTGCTGCGCGTTCGCCCGCAGAGACGGGGGGACAAGTCCAACGCACACAAGGAAATTCGCTCTCCCCTGTGCCAAAGCTTCCCCGGGCTAATTTGTTAACTGCCCGTGGGGACGCGCCGGCCCGGGTGCGTGTCACCAAGCATCTATTTGCTCACCTGCTGCAGGTCAAAGCACTCTTTGCTGATAACTGTCAGCAGGCGCGACCGGACAGGGACACCGGAGGCGAACCCCACACGCCCGAAGCTGCTTTATGAAACGGTCAGGCCGGTCCGATTCGCTCCTTTTTTCCAACCAGGTGGACCGTGTGGTCAGCCGACTCCGTGAGCGACTTCGGACAGAAGGTGTGTGTTTTGCCGTCACTGAGAGGTGGCGGGTCACTTGAGATCCGGAGCCAACGCGGGTTTGCCGGTTAATGCTCGTGCTGGTCCTGCAGCCCGTTCTCTGGCTCCCGGGTAGGAAGCGAGGGGACCACGAGCCCCCGGAAACTGAGAGCCAGTCCAACTGCCTTCACACAGGCCCCTCTGTTGCTTCAGAAGGAGGCCAACGAGGGTCTCCCCACCCCACCCCTCAACTCCAGAGAACTTGCCCTGTCAGCTAGCTGAGCCTGAAGGCAGGCAGGAGAGCTTGCATTTAGAAATAGCCATTTGTCAATCAAGGCTCCCCTTCCTGCTCACTGCTGCCACACGTGGTGTGGAGGACATTGCAGCCCTGTGAACTTGACCTACTTCCCAAAGCGCCTCGCTGGCGTACATTGAAGCTGAAGATCAACTAGAAAAGAAGCTCTCGCTCTCCCTCCCTTCAGCCCCTCTTTCCCTCCTTTCCTCTCTCTCTCTCATAAGGTTTATTGCTCTTGTCAATTTTTTCTAGGTATTACTTTGTTACAAAATTGGATTTTGTTTTTATATACAATTTTGCATCCTGTTCACATCTTTTCCCATTGACATTGAGAAAAGATCATAAATGGTTGTGCACCTCTGTAGCATAGAAAGAGAAAAAGGAGGACTTATGACCTGTGTCATGAAGATTTTAAACAACAAACCCTCAGCCACTATCCTTAAAGAGAAGTAAAATGATTTCACATCTATTTGAGACTAGAATTAAGGTGTGCGGTTCTGGTATGTGACCTTGGGCCGGTCAGTTCACAGTCTGAGGCTTTGTATCTTCACCTGTGAATGTGAATTAACCACCTTTACAGTTCTACGATTCTAAGCTGAAGGCGTTTTGGGGATTAATACTATCTTTTAAAGCCTTAAGAGATTTAGCCAATATGAGTATAATAACGAGAATCTTTATGTAAGATTCTAAACATTCTCACATAAGATTCTTTAAATAAGTCCCGAGGTGTAACGTACAGCACAGTGACTGCGCTTAGTTCTGTATTGTGTATTGGAGAGTTGCTGAGAGAGTAGATCTCCAAAATTCTCATGAAAAGGAAAATAAATTTGTAGTTAAGTGGGATAATGAGTGGTAACTAAACTCACTGTGCTGATCCCTTCACATATATCAAACCATTACATTGCACACCTTAAACTCACACAATGCTGTGTGTCAAGTGTATCTCAATACAACTGGGGGGAATGGAAACAAGGAAACTGTGCTTCATGAACACAGCTACATGTTGATATTCGGAGATTATGGATTATTTCCATAACGATATCCTTGCTCGAAACGCTGCCAGCAAAACTTCAGTCTCAAGCAATGGCAAAATCTCCCCCCCCCCAAAACCACGCTCCAGAGAAAATCACGGCCCCTAGAGAACAGCAGGATTGTTTTTAAATGGGAGCCAAGGCTTATCTGGGCCTTTCTTACAAGCTGCTTTACATGCGGCATTGGGTGCTTCCAAAACTCAAACCCATCAAAACTGAATTTCTCGCCTTTGTGCCAGTTCAAGGGAATTCGTCGTGGGCTGTGGAGGCCACGAGAGGGGGTTCGAACGGCCCCGCTGGCCGGTGGTTCCGTCAGCATGAGCGTGCAGCCCTCTGACGCCACCGCCTAGCACGGTGCCACACTCATTCGTGTGTCCATGTCCCAGCTTTGGTTTCCCCAAAAACACCCCGAGTCCTGGTTTGACAGTGCAAATGGGTTGACAACATGCAATGGTCTCCATGCTCTCCTGAAACCCCAATAAAAATAAGAGGGAAGAGGTTTATTTAAAGGGGACAAAAGCGTGGGAGAGGAGCTAGACCTTTGGAAGCTGGAAGCAGAGGAGGACAAGGTGGGGGCTCAGCAGTTACGAGGACACTGAATCGTAGGCAGCAGGATCGTGCTGCAAAACGCATCAGCCTCAACCCCAAACCACAGCGGGGAAATCCAAGAGACGAGCCTTACCCCCGACTCCCCAAAAGGTCAGGTGTCACCAGCAGAGGCCTCTGACAGGAGGGGTGAAAAAAGCGTTCTAAGCAGGAAGCCGTGTTGAAGTCACTCAGAAAGGAAAGAGAGCCCGATGGCCACCCTCACGGACACCTGAAGGCCTGTCCCCCGCAGAAGGGGGAGCCGGGATCCAGCCTGCGGTGGCCAAGGCACAGCCAGAGGTGAAGAACGCCCCGAGGAAACAGGTGGGTGACAATTAAAGTTCACGTTCTTCACGCTGAGATTCCCTAGCTTTCCGATGGCCCCAGGACACTGGCACCTGGGGCTCTCCATGCAGACTGGACACTGGGGCAGTATCCTCTGGATAAATTGACAACCCTATGAAAAACTAACCTCAAAATGGCTGTGGGGGCTCCCCAGTCAAATGGCCCAGCCAGGTTACCCCACAGAGCTATCTACTGTCCCCCTCTCTGTCCTCGTGAATACTGAGAGTCCTATTGGCATTTTTTAGCTTTTCACCCTTGAAGTACCAACAGACATTCTAGAAAACAAGCCTTCAACAGAAAAAGCAGAGGCCAAAATAAACAGAGAAAAGTGACAAGGAAGGAAGACACGCTCTGCAGGAAAAGGAGCACTTCGGAAGGCCATCATGGACATATAAAAGGGGAGTATTCTTTTTTAAAAAGAAAGAGCAGGGAAAGTCAAGAAAGAGCTCTTGAAAGTTAAAATATGAGATCATGTGATATGTCAATTATACCCTGATTCTAAAACGTATCAGAAATAAAAATCTCAATAAAAGTGTTATAAGTTCAGGTCAGAAAATGGCCCAGAGGAATGGAGTTACCCTATGACCCAGCAATCCCCCTTCTGGGGACCTACCCCCAAATTTAAAACTCTTAGTCCACAAAGACTTAGGCACCCCAATGTTCATTGCAGCACTGTTCACGGTGGCCAAGACGTAGAAGCAACCAAAGTGCCCTTCCATAGATGACGGGATAGAGAAGCCGTGGTGCGTGTACATAGTGGGCTGTGAGAAAAGCTGAAGTAGGGCCATCGGTGACAACATGGATGGACCCTGAGGCCATCACACTAAGCGAAATAAGCCAGACAGTAAACACCAAGGACCACAGACGACAGACAAAAAGAAGTGAACACAAGACAATCACTAACGCCAGGAAAATCAACAAGTTTCGGAAGAAAGCAAAGCCCCCAGAGCAGGACCGGTGTCCCAGTCGCGATTAGCATTTACGTAATCAAAATGCCGTACCTGCTTGGTGACATCATTGCCCTGGGAGGGTGGGGCACACGGGAAAGTAGGCGGCCTCCGGGGTCGGAGAGGCAAAGCACGCTCCACCTTCAAGAGTGGAGAAAAAACAGAAAACACCTCATAGTGAAATTAAAGAAAGCACTAAAAACAAGTCATTTGGGGGTCACAGAGGTGAATTCCAAAAGGAATAGTTAAAACAGTTGAAGGTGGTCTCCTGCCGGGATCAGGAAATATGGGGGGGGCTTCCCTCGTCTGCCTGGGGTGCTATTAATATTAATATTAATATTAATGTTACCAAATGCCACACACCAGGGGGCTTAGAAACAATAGGAACTCGTTTCCTACAGTTCTGGAGGCTGGGGGTCTGGGGTCAGAGTGCCAGCATGGTCCCAAGGGTTCTTTTCGGGGTGTCTGACTTCTCACACGGGGGAAGGAGCCTGGGGACGCTGTGGGTCTCGTATAAAAACACTAAAACCCATCACACAAGCTCCACCCTCATGACCCAAGCAACTCCAATCGTCTCACCTGCTAATACCATCACACTGGGGGGTTAGGGCTTCGCCATATGAATTTGGGGGGAAGCGGGGAGGACACAATCCTTTAGACATTAGCAGGGGGTATTGGACGAACAGGAGACGGCCATTTGTCATCCTAAGTTTTGTCATCTGACTCTTTAGACTATATGCACGTGTAACTTGGATAGAAGATAAAAATCTAAAACGCTCAAACTCAGATATGTCACACGGACGTCATTTGGAACCCCAGAGCAGAATGTGTACGGTGGGGAAAGAGTAACAGAAAGACCCCCGGTGGGCACAGGGACAATGCCACGAGCCGTTTGGTGGCCGTGCGTAGGGACGTGAGCTGCAAGGCCCGTGTCCGATGGGCCGGCGTGGCCCCTCCCAGGCACGCGCGGTGCCCACGTGGAGCGCTTTGGAGGCAACAATCGGGGGGGCCTCCCACAAATATTTCTGCTGCCCCGGCCAGACCACAGCACTCTCCCGACACCTACTGAAACGTCAGTGACGATGTGTCCATGGCGGGAAGCTGAGACGACGTGACGCTGTGTCCCACAGCGGGGCTTGCTTCTCATTAAAACTCGGAAAAACCAAGGGCCATAGCGGCCGAGAGGTGGCCGTCCTCGGAGAACTCCCCTCGAACGGGTGCGGTCAGCTGCCTCGTGGACCAGCCGCCCGTGGTGAGTGCTGACGGCGAGGCGGGACCTGCTCGTTGCTGCAGACAGAAGCTCTCAGCCTCCCGGCAGCCCGAGCACGTGGGGACAACGGGTCTCGCCCCACAGGTGCACGTGCTGTGGCCCAGAGAGGGCAGGTGAGGGGGCGCCGTGGGAGACGATGGATCTGCCGGCCAGGCCGCCCCCCCCCCCCGCCCTGTACCACAGCCCGCCCGCCTGTGACTCCCTCCGACGGGGACCAGATCCTCGACCCTGCCGGCCCAATCCTCAACACACGCCTGGGCTCTGCGAGGTGTCACACGCACGATCTCCGTGCACCTTGCCGCCACCTCAAGCAGCAGGCATGACCCCTGCCACGTCCAGGTGGGACAAGTGAGGTGCCCGGAGGAAGCGGAACACCCCCGGGGCCAGGCTGTGAGGAAGCAACCGAGTCCGGACTCACACCCACCTGTCCCCCCGCAAAGCCCCTGCTTCTCCCGGATCGCTGGGAAGTGAGGCGTCTCCGCGTCGAGCTGCCTGGACACGGAATGCGGAATGGATCGGGAGAACCCCAAATTCGGTTTTATCCAGTGACACCATTTTGCGAGAAAAGACACTCACAGAACGCCTTTATAGAGCTAAGCTGTACCTAGCCAGAAGACTGCCACTCCTCCACATCAGCTCACCCCCAAATGACTTAGGACACGAGGAGGCACCGAAGGACCAGTGTCCAAATGACTTAGGACACGAGGCACCGAAGGACCAGTGTCTTCGTGCTCCTTCCTACCCCAATGTCCCCTTGGGACCAGCCGCCCCGACAAAACGAACAAGCCAGCAGGCGCGCGGTGGGGGCCCACGGCCCTGAGGGCCAGCTGTGGGCAGTGACGAGCGATTCCCAAAGCTCAGGCCCCGGAATCCAAAAGCACCTCCCGCTTCAGGAGCGGATCCGACCGTTTTGTCCCCAAGTCAAGGGCACCGGCTCGTCTGGGACCTGTTTGCTGGCCTCCTGACTTCACCAGGCCCCAGAGCTGACGGGGACATCCAGGCTTTTGAAAGGACGTCCAGGCTGGCCTACTCACTCATTTAAAACCGACGACCTGGACCTCAAGTGCCTTTTCGAGTTTGGAGTCCGGTGAGACGTCACTGAGCTCCGCCAGGCTCACTCGTCCCCGCTGGTCCAAGTCTCGCTCCTCTCCCTGCAGGAATCAGGAAAGACCCCCGTGATTTCGGTGGCTGCCAATCAAACGCCAGGTGAACCGGGGGGAGGAGAGACGTGGACGTGTCCTACTTGCCTCAGAGCCCAAGGGGACTGCAAAGCTCTCATGCCAGCTGGCGGGCTCTCGGGGACGTCCCATGGGAACATGCCTCAAAGGTGACAGTGCCATCCGCCAAAGGAAACTCCCTGGCGGCTCCCTGTGAGCGGAGCCCCTCCGTGCCGCACCGTGAGGAGCGCCCTCAGGAGGTCAGGGCTGACCAGGTCAGACCAGTTCTCAGTGCCACCTGGACACGAATACAGTCTAGAGAGTCACTGTCAGCCCCTCAAAATCAAAGACGTGTCAAAGGAAGAGGTGCCCATCCGCTCATGTATTTCTGTTCTCATTGTATTTTCTGTGAAGGGAAACGTGGAAGCAGCTAATGACAGAGAACCCCGACCTCCGAGAGGAAGGGGACCCGAGCCCGGGGATGTCAGGTCAGTGGGTGAGAGGACACAGGCATGACTCGCGGAGACTTCTCCCACCGTGGGGACCACCCTTTACCCAACAACTGTGTTTTGCGCACCCACCGGGCTCAAGGCATTGCTGACCCCAGGCCCGGAGGCGCCAGGGCGGGCCGACACCCGCCGGCACCGCCGTGCTTTCTGTCAGTGAGGCGCGTGGGGACAGAACCGGAGCCATCACGGGTGTCCCCCGCACCCTCTCGGAGGTGAGGAAGAGATAACACGTCACGTGGGGGGCAGCCTGGGGACGCTTCTCCGCGAGGTTGACCCCCAGCTACGAGTCAATGCAGCAGGAAGCTTCTGGCAGCCCGCAGCCCTGCCTCCACCCTTCCTCAGGCCCTGCCTCCCTCCTGGGAGAGGTGGCCCGGTGCCACGGCCCCCTCACCTGGACCCTGCTCTGCAGGAGAAATGCCTGAATGAATAAATCAGTAAAATCGAAATGCGATGAAGAGGAACCAGTCCCTGAGCCTCAGACCCGGGGACAATTTTCCGGAAATGGCTTCACAGAGAGAACGAGAGCTTGTCCCCAGCCCGGGGGTCCCTTCTGGCGGGAGGCCGCCAAACGGCCATCTGACCCGTCTGAGGGCCCCCCCAGCCTCGGGGTCGTGGCTGCTCATTCCCAGCTGCTGCTGGAGCCGGGGGGCGAGGGGTGCTCGGCGGGACCGTCCTTGCCCACGGAGCACCGTCACCGCACAGCGCTCGGCAGGGACACGTGGCCGTGCCCCCGCTTCGCTGACAGGGAAGGAGAGAAAGTTAAGGCGAGCGGGGGCGGGGGGCGTTCTCTTCTGGAACGTGCCGGCCCATCCCTAGTTGCGACACCCACGGCTTCTCCCTGGAAGCCTGGCAGCACCCCACCCCTGAAACTGACCTACTTTGCGCCTGTTTCTTTAAGGACGTTCCGAAGGGGGCCCCGGCTCCGCGCAGGCACGTGAGGGGCGCCCTGCGTGTCACTCAGGGACGGGCTCCAGGCCACACGAGGCACGCACTGGCCGGACGCCCCGGGGGCCATGAGAACCCCAGGAGGAGGCCGGGCTCCCCCACCCCCCGGTCGGCCGGCTCAGGGTTCCCATCCTACCTGCAGTCCCCTCACCTGCCCTGCAAATACTGGGCGCCGCGGGAGAAGCCGTCGCACGGAGCCCACCCGCCCTCGGGCACAGACCTGCCCAGGGGACAGCCGGACTCCCCATGGGGAGACTACAGCTCGGTTTTAAGTCTCCAGCCACCGAGAGGCACTCAGGCCTGTGCACGCTCAGCCGCCCGTCCCCCGGGTCCCCATGTGCCCCCCAAGCTGTCTGGAGCAGGACAGTGCTTGGTCCATCTTCGTCCGGAGCGCCGGCGCCCTGCCCTGTCCGGGGGGGCCCCCTCCAGCACCCTGCGGGCTCGTCCCTCTGCAGATCTGCTGTCCCTCCAGGGCACGCCCGGACCTCCCACAGCCCCCCGTCACGGTGACCTGTGCTCCCACGCACCCCCCAATGTCCTCTCCTCAACCCAAAGACGCCCTTCCCGCCCCCCGTCTTCCCTTCTGCCTCGGGGGGTGGGGGGCGCTACATGGACCCCGCTGCTCCTTTCAGCAAAGCTTCCCGTGTCTGCTCCCCAACGCGATGACCGAGCCCAGGCCACCCCCGCCCTGCTTGCACGCCCTTCCGGCCTTCCTGGGGGGTGAAGGGGGGCAGTCCCTTAGCCACCAGGGACAGCTGTGCACGCCAACAGCCCCCAGCGACGACGAGGGCGACAGAGACCGCCGCCTGCTGCTCGTAGCTCAAACCGGGCGTCGTGTGTCCACCTGCAAAAGGGGAGCCAGGCCCGAAGACCGCAGGGACGGAAAGGAAAAGCAGGTTGCAGCGTGTGACACCGCGCGTGTCCGGAGGGGAATCGGGCGCAGCCCTGCCCGGTGGCTGAACGGCAGGGAGCCAGGTGCCGGGGGTCGGCCTGCAGCTTCGGGGTGGGGTCCGTGCGCCCGGCGCGTGGCGGGTTACACGCATTTCCATCCCCTACGACCGGAGTCTGTCCCGGAGGCGCCGGCCGGCAGGAGCAACAGCACCCACTTGCAAGCAGTCCGGAGCTTCCGAAATCATTTCACAGCTGGATTGCAGGGAGACGCGGCTTAGGAGGCGCAGGGGAGGGGCCGGGGGTACGACAACGTCATGGGTGACGGGGACATCGAGAGCTCTTCAAGCCTCCGTCACAGACAAAACTGCAACTCAAGTCCGCTGCCTGGAGCCACGCGTGCCCGTCGGACGACAGGCTGCTCAGTGAACTTACTGTCACCAGTGAAAGGCCGGCTCAGTGTGTCCGGAGAAGGAGGACGTCCCGGGCGCTGAGGTGACAGCCATGTGGCCGTCGGCAGCTCTGGGCAAGCGAGGCGCTCCGCCCGAGACCCCCCGCGCCGCCCCTACCCCGGCCCCGCTCTGCCCAGCTCACTCGAGCTCCTGCTCCTGGTCCGTGCTGCTCGCCCCCACTTCTCTCCTTATTCCCTGCCGCATCGGGGTGCCCCTGCTGGAGGGGGGCGAGAAGGCCCCTTCTCTGTGCCAGTGATGCCAGAGGAGCCGCTTACTTCTGGGAATTCCGCGGAGCCCGGCGAGGGGGCCTGAGGGAGACGGCTTCCCGGCACCCCAGGTGAACTTGAGACTGTCCCCTGCCCTTCCCTCTGGGGCCTGAGGTCTCGTTTTCCACTCTCCACCCCCCCAACACTGACGACACCCCCACTATCTAAGTCATGTCTTGGTCTCACTCTCAGAGGGCAGGGAAGCCCCCAAGGTGGGGGCCACTGAGCTGGACAAGGTCCCAACCTCCGACCGCACAGGGGCACGGCCCCGAGGGGCTCACGCGACGGGGCAGGCGTCACGGGGCCACGGGGACCCAGCCGGGGCTTCCTGATTGGCGGAGCCACGGCCACGGCCACGGCCGGGAGAGGGCTGCCCACGGGAGAGCATAGGCCGCTGCGGTTCCGTGCGCTCGGGCCGCCGGCAGCAGCTCAGAGCGGGCACGAACAGCCCTCAGCGGAGCCACGCCCGTGGGACCCCACGGACACGGTCTAAGCGTGGCGCCTGGTGACAGGGAGTGATCACAGGGTGAGGCGTCTCAAATGCAGACATGAAAGGAAACGCATGAGCCCCCAGCTGCTGGCCCTCAGACCGCGGCGGCTGTGACGGGCGCGGAGCAAAGCCAGGCGGCCGGGCCACAGCGGTTCCACAGCCGGGCCACAGCGGTTCGTGCGGCCGGGCCACAGCGGTTCCACGGCCGGCCACAGCGGTTCCACAGCCAGGCCACAGCGGTTCCACAGCCAGGCCACAGCGGTTCCACAGCCGGGCCACAGCGGTTCATGCGGCCGGGCCACAGCGGTTCCACGGCCGGCCACAGCGGTTCCACGGCCGGGCCACAGCGGTTCCACGGCCGGGCCACAGCGGTTCCACGGCCGGCCACAGCGGTTCCACAGCCAGGCCACAGCGGTTCCACGGCCAGGCCACAGCGGTTCCACAGCCGGGCCACAGCGGTTCCACGGCCGGGCCACAGCGGTTCCACGGCCGGCCACAGCGGTTCCACGGCCGGGCCACAGCGGTTCGCGCGCCCGTCCGTCCCTGCAGACGGTGGCGGCAGCACGGCCAGGGTGGAAACGGCCCCTCCCCCAGGGCGTGACATTCCCTGCAAGATCCTTCCAGCCCGCTTCCCCCCAGGGCTGCGGCCGAAGGGGCATCCAGCCCCTGTCACTGTGAGCAACTTCCGACCTAAAGAAGCAGAGACACCGCCGCTTTCTCAGGAAGCTTCGGTCACGGTTCCGCTGCCCAAGAGCCGTCTGAGATTTCCTCACTGGCCCTGCCCAGCGTCACCGCCACCCGTCTTAGCCGCGGTTTAGAAGCTCCTAGAAGGAAGAGGCTGTGGTCTCGCGCAGCGAAGCCCCTCTGCCCCCCGTGGCTGGCTGAGGCTCGTCACTTAGACCCACGCGTGACCTTCCCAGACGAGGCCCATGATCAGCCACACGGTGAGCACACCACGAGCTAGAAGCCTTGCCGTCCAGGTCCGGTCACTTCATTGGCGTCCCTGTGGTCCAGCAAGTGGCACCTGTCGCCTGTCACCAGGCGTGCAGGTCCGAGCACCCTTGTCCGCGGCCCCTTCACACCAGAGTTGCCAAGAAAACACGAAGCGGCCAAGCCCCCGAAGGAACGTGCTCTCCTGACCTAGAGAAGAGATGGGGCGACACGAGCCTCACTAGTGGGCGCCCGTCCCCCACGGCCAGGGGTCCCTCCCGGCAGCTGACAGGGCTGTTGGCCACCACCAAGCCTTCGTGCTGCCACAGAAGACCTCACAGGGGACAGACAGAGCAGGGAGGCTGGCCCGGTGCCGTCCGATACAGGCACCTCAGCAGAACCAAGGAGCCCACACTGAGGTGGGGACAGAAAGGTGTCCCCGGCCCAAGGCGACCAGCCAAGCACGGGCTGCGCGAGACGGGAACGTCCCTACCTGTAACGTGAACACAGACCACAGGGACGACCCTGCCGGCCCAGGCAGCGCTGTCATGAGGTCCCAAAGAGACCACTTCCTGAGAAGAGCTCTAAGCAATGGTCAGCCCCTGCTTACCCAGGGGACACGGACGTGGGGTGAGTAACCTAAGAAAGGGGTCACACACACACACACACACACACACGCGTGCGCGCGCGCGCGGCAATGTTTTGCCCCAGCCGAGGTGAGTCACGGACATCCTAGAGCCCGGTCTGCGTCCAGCCTGCGGGAAAATACATTTCTTAGCACTTCCTGGCACTTAGGGGCCCTGGACACCAACGTTTGGCGCTGCAGGTTCTCGCTCTCCCTGCAGTAGGAGTGTCTTGTCCTTTTCCTGGTCCATTTTCCTCTCTTGAAGAGTGCCCAGGTCACCGTCTGCCTTCCCTTCTAGACCGACCTTGACATTTTCATTTGCAAATACCAGGTGGCCCGATGGCCAATGCCGTCCTACGGTCCATGCTTCATTTCTCTGCTTGTCACCTTGCTGTAGAAAGTGCTGAAATTGAATGCAATTTGGCCACTTTGAGTGGCATTTTACAAAACAGTTACTATAATATTCTGTGGTTATTTTAAAAGAGCAGGTTATACGCGCTCTCTCTCACCCCCTAAAGATTGAAAATATACGTCCATCAAAACGTGGAGTAGTTATCTGCAGGTAGTGAGAACAAATTTTAATTTAGTTTTCTTTGTGCTTATCTATATTCTCTATGGTCTCTAAAATAAGCATGGCTTTCTTTTGGAAAAAGGAAAGAAACTTATTTTAAAATGCTCTTTCTTTCCTTCTGTACAAAGGAGCACGCGGCACTAAATAAATCAAGGACAAAGGACCCTCCTCCAGCCGAAGTTATCTCAATCGTGCTCGGATGTAAGGACAAAAACCAACCTTCTATTGCAGGGGCTGCAACCTTTTTCCATAGGAAGGAAGTTGGTGTCAGCCCACTACCTGTATGTAAGGGTGCACGTGACTGCGTGAGAAATTTCAAGAAACAGGGTGTCACACCTCTGTCACCCGTGATGTATCCTGACAGTTTGGCGTCTGTGCTACTCTAGCACCTTGACGCCGGAGCTAAATGCACCCGCTACAGCTGGGAACAACCCGATCGATGGCGAACCACTCCTTCTTTTACAAAATTAGGGGCCTGACCGTCAAGCTCCAGATTGCCTTCCAGAACGAAGAGCAGGTCACCCTACAGATCATCATCTGGGGAGAAGGTTTCTGCATGTCACCCAAGGCCTCTCCAGGAGGGAATTGCACGTCAGGGGTCTGATCTCCATTCCTAACAGCCCGTGCCAGGAAGGACTGTCAACAGTGAACTCCTGTGAGGAAGCTGATGGTACCAACTTCTTACTTTGAGACCAAGTTCATCCTGAGGGCAGTGCTTCCTCTTGGAAATGAGTGTGAGTTCTCCTGAGCTTGGAAAACAACATATACATTTCCATGGAGCAAAAGAGGGGAAACTGGACCCCAATTCAATCATTATCTGCATGGGTGCACCTCACAGCTTTCTAGCCTTGTCACCTTCTTGTCTTTTAATTAAGGAGACAGGTGGGTGCAATTACATCAATAATCACCTTATTCACGCTTACAGAATCTAAGATACCACCCAAGGTATGAGGAGCTAGGAAGTATCACTAGTTAGAAGACCAATCCACATTCCAGAAGGTAGTTTTCTCTTCTGGGGTGGCATCATGCCAACAGTGGGACAGGGTGGAGGAGGGGAGTCAGGGTTAGTTAGACGACAAGCCCAGATTGTGGCCCTTGAGAACCCCGTCTTCCTGTCACAAATCAGGGTGGTTCATTCACACCTCGATGGGACCCCGCCAACACCAAGTTCTTGTGGTCCCTTTGTCACCGTGCAGATGAGTTTCCAAGTAGTGTGACTGAAGTGCATGGTCAGAATGCTTTCTAGAATGATTCTGTCACCAAGCCTGTGGTTGTGGCCTCTTGTCCCTGGACTGTGGTTTCTGGAGTTTCCATTCGTGGTCTGGGCTGCGATGATCTGATTCAGTCTCACATCTGCTATGGGTTTGAGGTGGAGAAAAAAGGGAACTGGAATGCTTCTCGCCTCATCGAGTCTGACCACATCCTCCTCCTCCATTTACCCCCAAGAGAACGGGAAGGGAAGGAGGGCAGGAGCAGAGTCAGAGGGGAAGAGGTGGGACGGGAGGAGAAAGGACACGGAGAGCCGGGGCTGGGGCAAGCCTGCGGGGTGGCTCATCTTCAGAACCGGAGGCGCAGAGGCTAAGTCTCCAAGGAACCAGAGTTCTACTTCATCTCCAGGTCGGCTTCCCTTCCCCACGGCCTCTGCTGACTAAAAACATGTAAGCAACAGTCATCCATGAACCCCGAAACAAACTTCTGTGCATTCGAAGTGGGGTCTTCATCAGCAATAGCACCGCAGGGACCCAGCGTGCAGGCCGACGTGGCGTCCTGTCATGCTTGTTATGATGGCGGCATATGGAAAAGGAAGACCTTTCCAATACAGTCTGGAGGACCCTCAAAAACTGAAAATAAAACTACAATAGGACCCAGCAATTCTACTTATAGGAGTGTATCCGAAAACTCTTGACTCGAAGAGATAGCTGCGCCCCCACGTTCACAGCTGCATTATCTTACAGCAGCTGAGACATGGAGTGACCTGAGTGTTTATTGACGGGGCTATGGGTGAATATTATTCAGCCGTAGAAAGCAGGGACATCGCACCATGCGTGACACCGTGGATGGACATCATGCTAAGTGAAATAAGTCAGACAGAGAGAGACAAATACTGTGTGTTATCGTGGAGTCTCAAAAAAAAAAAAAAAAAAACAGGAACAGAAACTCATAGAAAAAGAACAGACTTGCACGTCCAGCAATGGGGGGTGGGGTGGGGGCAGGGACGGGAGAAAGGTGATGCACATGCAGGGACTTCCAGTTACAAGGGAACCAAGTCCTGGGGATGCAGTGTACCCCGTCGTGGCGATAGGTGACACCACGATACGTAGGACGATTGTCAGAAGAGTAACTGCTGAGAGCTCTCATCACAAGGAGAAGACGTTTTTCTTTTTCTTGTATCTATATGAGGAGATGGGTGCTAGCTGAACCTATTGTCATCATGTCACCATCTCTGTGAGTCAGGCCATCATGCAGCATGCCTTAAACTTACACAGTGATGTAGGAGGGTTGTCGGAGAAAAACCCGGCCGTAGATGCCTCTATTTTCCACGTCACACGGCTGGATACTTTCCGGACAGCCCTCCTATGTCAATTATTTCTCAATAAAACTGGGGGCGAGGCAGCCCGCCATCCCAGCGCATGCCCTCTCTCTTCGTTTCTTCCTTTGTGTGGTGCGGATCTCAGTGGACTGGGACCCAGTGGGATGGACAGGTGGTGGGGAGGACACAGCTGTAACGACCAGAGCACTGCCCCCTCCCGCAGGCTCGGGCACTTCAGCACGTGTGACCCTGTCCCTCAGCCGCTGGTGCACGCTCTTCCCCCCACGTGGCCCAGCTTCTCAGAGTTAGCGCTGCTACCCCGTCCATGACGTCCTGGTTTTTCATCTCAGTAAATACCTGACAGGGAAATGTGCGCCATGCGCCTAAGGCCATGCAGAGTCACCGAGGTGACTGTCTAAGCCAGGCGCCCTCCCGCTCCCTCCTCATGCCACTTCCGACCCCCGGCCGGCGCGAGCCTCTCGGGGGCGACCTGACCGACGTCGCGTCGGGCCTGCCTGTGCAGCGATACAAACAACCGGTCCCAGAAGGAAGAACTCAGTCGCCCAGCTGGTGTTATCACGCCAACAGCGGGCTTGACTCACCGGAGACAGTCAGATGGACTCGCTTTTTCTCACTTGATGAAACTAAGTAACTTGGTTGGCACTGCAGTGACAAAGTCATAATGAGTCATCGGTTCCAGAAGCGATAGGACGGTATTCAACATGGCAGGCAACCAGAAGAGTACTGTTTCGAGAAATGACTGTAATTGGGCCCTTGCTTTACTGCCAGGAGCGTATACATGACTGAAAAACACAAATAGCACCCCAATGGGTTTCGGCGGCACCTCCTGGAAGGTGGTGTCTGTAGGTGACTCCCGGAGGTGGCACACGGCGTTAGTTTCGTCCCCACTCGCTCCCGCACTCTTACTGCGAGCGTCCCACGTGGCAGACACACCGCGGGACACGGCCTGGCATTCCAAAATAAACAACCACGGCGCTTGTGCGCGTGGATTTTGGGCTACGTAGAGGGGTTCTAAACCCCCATGTGCGTGCGGCATCGTAGAAGCAGGATGGAGCCCCACCGTGAGGGCTCGGGACATGGCATTGGGTCGGGAAACTCTGGGTGAGACACAGAACATGGGAGTGCAGACAGGAAGACCCTTCTAAGAGCGCCAAGGCCCAGCCCCACGTGCACAGCCAAAGGAAATGCACCCACACAGGAACAACCCAAGATAGGAAGCTAACTACAAACTTGAACTTCTCATATGCGTCAAGAGGTGGGGGCTGAGACAGCTCGCTCGGAGTCTTGGGTAGAAAAGGGTGCAGGGGGGTGGGAAACTACATTTTGTCTCTTTCCGTGTGTCAGGCAGCATGCTAAGAGCCTTGTCACGTAAGCCATCTCATCTGATCTCCGCAACAACCCCCAATGGGGTGTCTCTATCCCCACACTACAGATCTCTTTAGTGATGTCCATTGAGCTTTGCCAGTTGACGAAAGACTTTCACAAGCACTGTGTCATCTTAATCGCCACCTCCCTGCTTCATAAGAGGGAACAGAGGCCTTGGACCCTAAGCAGCTGGCCAAGGACAGGGACAGCCAGCACGGTTTCTCCGTTCTGTCAGTCGCCTCCCGCAGCCGACACGCACCGTCTCCCCGGCCTGCGTTCGCTGTTTATCCGTGTAACCAGGTAATCACTCCAGTTTTCTGAAATCCGACGGGCAAGAACCCCGTTTGTGATAGCAGTCTCCGACAGCTCACGCGAGGTTGGGAAAGGCAGCTCCCCGATTCTAGGAAGGGCACACGATCAGCGCCATCTCCTTTAGGGGTGCGTGGGGATTCCCTGTGAGCTTGACAAGGCTCAGTCGAAAACTCTTGTCCGGCCTACGTGGCCCAAGTGAAGCGACAAGGCCCCGAGAGCCTACAGAATCATTTAGGGAGCACATTGCAGATCACCCTGGAAGACACCCAAATCACGATTGCCCAAGTCTCAACAAAACTTACCCCCTCCAAAAAAAGCAAGTCTCACTTGGCAACTGCCTGCACACCACACCTTGTGCTACACATACCTGGGCTTCATCATTCTTGCACAAGGGAGTTTCAGACGAGCCAATAAAACCTTTCAAGATAAAGCTCTTCCTGCTGTTAAGCCCGATTTTAAAAGTCCCCAGGCAAAGCGGGGCCCCGGGCGTCTCCAAAAACCTGATTCAGAGCAGCCGGGGCGAACCGGCTCGTTGGATACGCTGCTGACTGTTGCCGACAGAAATGCCAGGAACCATCTTCCACTCAACGGCTCGGCCGCGTGGGAATCGGCCCACCGAAATCTCCCCAACGCGCGGCCACAGTGCCAGAAGCCTCAAGACTCAAGAAGGCCTGGGGCACGATCCCAGGCAACCCTCCCTGTCCCATCAGCCACTTTCGGATGTACTGTCACACTTTTTCTCAGAGATCGCCCAGACACAAAAGGACCCCTTTCGCCATTTACTCCCTTCAGACGTGTCACTCGCGCGAGCCTCCGGCATTCACGTCCAAATCCTCACTATAAACAACTCAGCGGGAAAATAAACACGGCCCAAGGCAGAAGGCCAAATACTACAGAACAGTCCCGCAGAGATCTAGTGGGGGCGGGGGAGGCAAAGCAAGCCCTGCCGCTTCCGTGTCGCTGCGGAGCTTCACCGACACAGACAATTCTCCAAGCAAGTCCGAAGGGCCTGGTCATTGCATCGAGAACCGCCCTGGCTCCACTCCGAGCTGCGTCCGTCCTTGTAAAATGAAGTCAATCATTTAATCTCCTTGAGCTCTCGCTTCCTCGTGTGTCAGACACGGACGATAGTGTCACGCGTGGAAGATTAGCAGCTACTGTCTGGGAAAGGACCCGTTCGCGTCCGAAATAGGGCACCCTGTACATTTCAGGTGCGGTCAGCACACGTGGAACCCGAATGGCCCCTGACCAACACGGAACTGTCATCTTCAAGTCAAAACAGAGGACAGGACACAGCGCCACAAGGAGAGCAGACATCCCACATGCGTGTCAGAGGGCCAACGGGGAACGTTCATCTGCTCAAGAGAGGAGCCAATGAGAGGACAGGAATGTGGATATCCAAGGAGACAGGTCAGTGGCAGGACAACCTGACCCAATTCTTGGGAATTGGTCACCAGATCAGAAATTAAAATCATGTGAGCTGGATGTTTACTGTAGAAGCTCCTAAAATCCTCAGTGTTCTAAGAAGGAGCTGGGGGAACACTGGCGAACTGCCCCCACTTCTACCCTCCCTGTCCCCAGGTTTGCCCCGAAGTCCCCATTGTACACCTTGCACTTGACTCTGGCCGTGCACTTAATGCGCGTGCTTTTCTTTTCAATTTAATTTATTTGGCATATACTTTATCTATCTTTGTGCCATGTTCTGCTTTCCCCTTTCTATTGCTACACCCCAATTTTTAGTTTTCTAGTGTTTCCACGTCCAGGCAAAACTCCTATTTTCCAAAACACAGAAAGACCTTATTCATTAATTTACTCAACCAGTCTATACTGAGCGCCTGCTGGATACCTGAAAGAAGCCTTCAGAATGAGTTTGATGAACAGATAAGTGCTTAATTATTTGGTCCTGATAATGATCTTAATAGTTCTATATTCCTTTTAAGTGACAAGCTATTTCCCCACTTGTCTGTTAAAAGAAGAAACCGCGCCCCGTTCACTGAAGCACATCAGAGCTGTGCACAACACGACCCCCCGAACCACGAAACACATTTGTTCATCCATGGACCGTCTGCAATTTTAGGGTAACTTGAATCACACGAAGCATTCAAGGAAAACAGAACTTTTGGGGACATGGGGGGAAAGCGCAGATAACCGTATGGATTTCGTTCTCGAGCCCCGACACCTGAACGTCCCCCGGTTACCCACGAACACCGCTCGGACTGATCATCCGATGGTTCACGACTCCGGCGCCCGTCCCAGGGCACGTTCCCGGCTGGCGCGTGAGAGCTCAGGGTCAAGGGTGCTGCCGGGATGCCGTTCCTGGTTCACACAGAGCGCGTCCCCTGCTCCTCTACCCACGACGTCCTCCTGGGCTCCCGCGGCTCTGTCCCCCGAGAGGAGTCTGCCTTCCAAAGGGTCCGACGGTGGGGGACACACTCGGAGACTTGCTGTGTGCTCACGCTGACCGCCGGCCTCTGACGAGGCCGTAGACCAGGGTCAGCTGAGGCCCTCAGTCTCAGGTCCTTCAGGTCACAGGACTCGGGACGGTTAGAGTATCTGAAGAAGAAAGTCTAACAGTCACAAGGGTAGAACTGGAGAGCAATCATCCCCCCACCCCAACCCCAAAATGCCTCGGTTTATTTCCCCAACCCTTACGGCTGTGTTTACCCCGAGCGCTTCCCATCCTGAGCGTGTTGCAAACGTGAACTCGTTCGGTCCTGAGGCATCTCTTTCGTTACTCCTGCTTTTCAGATCGGGAAGAGGGAGGGTGGAATAGCAGTTAAATAACCTGCCCAAAGTCACCCACTTTGGAAGCAGCAAAGGGGAAATTCAGGCCCGAACGGCATACCTCTAGAGCAGGGCTGTCCGGCAGACATCACGCAAGCCACACGGGTCACTTGAAGTCTCCTAAGAGCCCCATTTAAACAAAAAAAAACAAGGCCAAAGAACAGGTGAAATTATTTTTAATGACATACTTCATTTAATCTGCTGTCTCTCACGTATTACCATTCCGACGTGGAATCAAGGAAAGGCTACTAATGGGCTATTTTGCATTCTTTGTGTTGTCGCACTAAGTCCCACATCTGGCGTACGCGTTCGTGCTCACGGCACAGCTCGGTTCAGCGCAGTCGCATTTCGAGGGCCGGGCCGCGACACGCAGCAGCCGGTCCCCTCGCGCAGGACCGCACAGCCTAGAACCTACCTGTCTGTCCAGCCGCACCTCCTCGGAGAACGCAGGCTTACCCAGCGGGTGTCATGACGCCGACTCCATTCGGCAGTAGGAAAAGGGGACAGACTTTTCCACCCACAGCAGAAGCCTAGGAGCCCGGGACCGGGGACAAGGCGGTGGCGGCCCCTCACGGAGCCCCTGACTTCTGGCCGTCGCCATGTGTTCGTCGGTACGCGCGATGGGACCGGACGGTCGGGAGGAGTCCTTCCCATTCCCACATAGGCCTCGGGGCCGAGCTCAGACACGTTCTAGCAGGGCGGGATTGGCACCCAGTCCTGCCACCTTGGTTCAGAAGCTGCCGGTGAACTTGGGCAAATCCGCCTTCCGGTGCTGTGAGGCTCCCACGGGCTGCCGCGGGGAAACGACTCGGCCCAGAGACACGGTGCACGGCGACCAGCGGACCCTGGTACTGACCATATTAGTCCATGGCCGCCTGGATTACTTGTGGGGTTCGTTTTTCCTGTATCTATAAGCTAAAGACATTGCGGCAATGAGCTGAACCTTGAAAAATAAGATGAGCTTGTCTGAAATATTAAAATATTTAGAAAACTGAAGCTGGGAGCGAGAGTAGACGTTTTTGGTTTCCGGGGTACTTTCTTTCCTTCTCTGTCTGTGCGTAGAATGAGCCCTATTGCATAAAAGAGAAGTAAATAGGAAGTTTTAGCAAGACTATTAGACCGGAATCCCGAATCAAATAGAACAAACTCTATTATTGGCAATTACGCAAAGACACAAGCTCTTACGCCTGCGCCTTGCTTGGTGGCGTGGAAAACCTCACAGCCTCTCTCGAACGTAGAAGAGAGTTTGCGTTTCAGGCAAATAAACATGTGTGTTTGGCTCTGGGTCCATTTTAATGCGGTTTTTTTAAACAATGACCGTACAACCTTCCTTCCTGGATCTTGTGAAAACTCACGCTGCGATGCCCAATGTCCTTATTTGACATGTGACATCTGTTGGGTTTGCATCTCAGCACAGTTCCTTAATGCGCGACCGAGGTGACAGTTTCCAGACCGACCGGAACTCAGACACGCCCACCCCCAGGCTCATGTGATTCCATTGCTGAGACAACTGAGCCAGGCGCTGACTGAAGCCCAGCAGAACCCCCTGGGCCGTGCACGTGAGCGCACCTCCAGTGTTCACTCTGGTGGTCCGGACCGGCCGAGACAGGATCCTGAGCCTCGTCCACCTGGGAGCCAAACTCACCTCTACCCGCTCACACGTGTGTTAGTCCGCTCACACACATGTTAGTCCGCTCACATGTATGTTAGTCTGCACACAGGTATGCTAGTCCGCTCACACGTATGCTAGTCCGCTCACACGTATGCTAGTCCGCTCACACGTATGCTAGTCCGCTCACACGTATGTTAGTCTGCACACAGGTATGCTAGTCCGCTCACACGTATGCTAGTCTGCACACAGGTATGCTAGTCCGCTCACACGTATGCTAGTCCGCTCACACGTATGTTAGTCTGCACACACGTATGTTAGGCAGCACACACATATGTTAGTCCGCTCACACGTATGTTAGTCTGCACACACATATGTTAGTCTGCACACATGTATGTTAGTCCGCTCACACGTATGTTAGTCTGCACACACATATGTTAGTCTGCACACACGTATGTTAGGCAGCACACATGTATGTTAATCCACTCACACATGTGTTAGTCCGCTTACACGTATGCTAGTCCGCTCACACGTATGTTAGTCTGCTCACACGTGTGTTAGTCCGCTCACACGTATGCTAGTCCGCTCACAAGTATGTTAGTCTGCACACACGTATGTTAGGCAGCACACACATATGTTAGTCCGCTCACACGTATGTTAGTCTGCACACACGTATGTTAGTCCGCTCACACGTATGTTAGTCTGCACACACGTATGTTAGTCCGCTCACACGTATGTTAGTCTGCACACACGTATGTTAGGCAGCACACACATATGTTAGTCCGCCCACACGTATGTTAGTCTGCACACACGTATGTTAGTCCGCTCACACGTATGTTAGTCCGCACACACGTATGTTAGTCCGCTCACACGTATGTTAGTCTGCACACACGTATGTTAAGCCGCACACACGTATGTTAGGCAGCACCTGCAGCAGTGGGAAACCCAGGCGTGGTCTCTGCCCTCCCCGTCTCCTGGGACAGCGCTTTCTCATGGCATCTGGGTCTCAGAGCAGAAAAGCTCCCATGAGCATGGACCCAGCGCGGTTCCGAGGGACTTCCGTTGGAAACCCCAGCGCTACCTCCCCCCACGTATTCTCTGCCCGGCAGAAAGTGCGAAGGCGAAACCCATTCGCTGGCCCACGGCTTCATTTCAAATTTTAAAATGTAAAGTCTTGGGGGGGATGATACGCCATAGAGAATACGTGTTTTCTGAACTTGCGACCCGGCTGGTCCCAGGCACAGGGCACTATGAGCAAGTGATGCTTGGACTACCTTCCCGTGAGTGCTGGGACTCAGTGCAAAGTTCCGCAAAGAGTAGCTGTGTCCCCGAGGACAGCGCGGGCTGACCTGGAGGCTAGAAGACCAGGAGGTGAAGGGCGGTGTGCGACGTGGGGCCATTCACTACGTCCTAAACAACGACAACAAAGCACAGGTAGTGTGCAAATACTGTTGAAACACATTGTTTTCATTAAAAAAGAAACTCGAGCCTTCTTTCAGAGGTCCCTGCGCAACCGTTGCCTCTGGAGGCCTTTTGGGCAATTTGTGGTCAGTGGCCACAAAAGTATCCCCCACCGGCCGTGGGGCCCGGGCTCACGGGGGCGTTTGCATTGGTGGCACAGTCCCAGGGGAAGCCAAGAGAAGCCTGACCCGGCCCACTAAGCAGGGGAGCACCATGTGCAGCTGAGACAGGCCGGGAGGGCTCCCTTTGGGCTGCCGGAGCCGTCCCCGACCCTCGGAAGCGTCCGCAGAGGGGCCAGCGGGACGGTCGTTTCCGGCAAACAGAGAGGGGCCATTTCAGACAGCGCGATCCCCAGGGCAAGGCAGGATTTGCTGTCCCTGTGACGTCTCCGAAGGGTCTAATGGGTCCTTCCCACATCGTTTCCCTCTCTCTTTTACATCTTCTGCGGCTGCTGGTCCACGGTGGGAACGGAACTTGGCTCGTGGGGAGTCCCACAGCCACAGGCTGTGCCACCCCAGCAGACGGCCTCAGGAGGCGAGTCTGGGAAGACGCCACGACACCACACACAGGCAGGGGCGTGCGCACGGCACTCACCGCACCGGGGCACGGGGACAGTCCCCGAGCGCTTTTCCGCCCACGACCCATGCAAAGCCTACATCTTAGTTCGCTGGTCTCACAAACGGTGACTCGGCGCCATCACACCCCATGGCTCTCTGTGGGTGAACTCCACTCCTCGCCCTCCGGGAGCTCCCGGCCCAGCGGGGTAGGCCAAGACACCACGGCTCCGGCTGGTGAATGCTTCCACGCCCTGGAACTCAGGGTGCTGACGGGGGAAATCAACGGGGTCTCCATGCAGAGCTGAGGGCAGCCGGGCAGTTTTGCTGAAGGCTTCCTGGAGGAGATGACAACTGGAGCAGGCAGAGGGGTCAGCAAGGCCACGGGATGACGAGAGAGCGCGTGGAGAGCTGGCACATGGGCCCCAGGCCGAGGGGTGCGAGCGGGCTGAGGATGTTGACCCGGCCGGTAATGGCCTCGGTGTGGAAGGCCCTGAAGATCGGACGCTCTCGCGAGGGCCAGGAAGCTAGTGGAAGCTTAACAGGGGCCGGGGCTGGGGGCGGGGGCCTGGTCAGATTTGGGCTGTGGAGAGCGCACCCCGGCAGTGACGGGGTGACAGTGGAAGTGGACCGAGATGAGAGACGAGGAGACCTGTCAGGACTCTGCTGGACAAGTCCAGGTTTTGGGTTTTTTTTAAGTGATGCGGGTTTGAGTGAGGACAGTCCTGCAGGTGCTATCAGCAGGGCGGGTGACCAATGACAGGTGAACGCAGAGGAACCGTGGGCCCGCGCCAGCCCTCCGGTTTGGGTAGCAGCCTGACTCCCGGTACCATTCGCCAAAACAAGGAGCGACCGTTCTTTCAGCCCACCCGTGGCTCCTTCTAGCCCCCGGGAGAACCCCCACTTCTCAGAGCCTCCGCAAGCCGCCGGGAGATTCTGCACGACCCCCACCCAATCCGAACGGCCATCAAGCTGCACGAGCCAAAGCCTCTGCACCGAACCATGCGTGCAACGCCAGGCTTGTCCCTCCCCAGGGTGCAGATCATCAAGGGAAAACAGGCCACGAGGTACAGCCCCGCGGCGGAAAGCTGTGCCCGCCTCAGGAAAGATGGCAGTCCTAACGCAGGTGGCCCCAGGCCTCATGCGGGTGGCCCACGCTGCTGGAAGGACAAACGTGGTTGCCGTGGTTACGCCCCCACTCGTCATCAGCTGTCCCGGTGCCAAGGGGCTCTGGCTTCACCTGCGCGCCCTCTGGATGAGGGTCTGCCCCACCTCCTACCATATCCCGGTTTGCCGAACTGCACGTGTGCACGGTTTGGGGACAGAGAAGCGCTCCCTGCCGCCGTCACACGCAGCCACTTCCTTCTCCGTGGGGAGGAGTTCGGGGCCGCGCTGACAGCCGCTCTGGGAAGGATTCAGGAGTGTTTGCAGAGCACTCCCGGGCTGAAGATGAAAGACAGCCTGAGAGCACGGCGTCTCCCTGATGTTGGTTAGTTTGGATGTCTCACTAAGGGACTTGCCTTACATAAATGAACTCTCATCCGGGAGCTTTGAGGAGGACATGGCATCGCGGCGTCTCAAGTGTGTGGCCGTCTATCAGCATTGCTTTGGCTTCAGTCGTGATTTCAAACATGACAATTGCCTGCTCAGAAGTCATTTTGCAGCTAAGGTAGAACGGACTTCAGGTGCTGTCGTCCTGAGGCTGAGTCTCTTTACAGCCAAAACAACCACTTAATTCCATCTCTTTGGAGGCCAATGAAATCCATAGATCAGTAAATAAATAAGCCCAAGCCTTCAAAGGGCTCCATGATTTCCTTTCCGATCTATCTTTAAGCCGTGGCGAAATCGTTTTGTTTTCCTTGTACATTAGAAATAAGTGGGTGATCAAACGTTTGGCTTTCAAAGTGTGTATTGGGCTTCACGTCGTGGCCCGGTGAGTTGTTTTCATAACCCAAAGGCTCACGGAGGAATCGCGTCGGTTCCTTTGCGTCCCAAGATGGACACTACTTCACTTAGTGACTTCACGGTCACTTAGCCTCCACGGCCCAGCTCCCTGCCCCGCGCGGCTGGATGTCTACGCATCCCAGCTTGGGGACAGAATTCAGTGATATCAGAGACCTGGGCACTGAGGCCACACACCCCGAAAGGAAAGGCAGCAGAACTGACCCCTTCGATGACTGGCCCTTCTCGGCCCCAAGCGACCTGACAATCTTCCTTCTCCATTCCTCCTCCTTCTCCCTGCAGACTCATGCGATCTAGGACCAAAGACGGACATTATAAAACGAAACCCCCACCTCCCAGTGGAACCCGGGTGTTAAGCTCTGACACCAGCCAATGAAGAAATAAAGGACAGCAGTCATCACAGAGGAACTACTGCATCGCTTCCAGATTCGTTTTTGAGGGTGCCAATGGCTAAAGAAGCAGAGACGCTCCATCAAGAATGGCCCCTGGCCGCCGTGTTTTCCAGCTCGCACGTCACCGACCACGTAGGCCGCAGGCCGCAGGCCGCAGGCCGGCTCTCCTAGCGTTGCCTGTTTCTGAAGAGATTGTGCTCCAGGAAGCGTCTCTGGGGAAATTCACAGCTTTATCTCTCGTGTGTCTAACTGCCCTGAAAAAACTTTTTTGAGGGTTAGTTCTGGCTGGTGGTGGACACATCTCTAAGTTAAACCACACAGGCCATCATCTTATTTCCAATCTGGGTGGGCCTGGGCGCTAATGAAGCCCAGGGTGCTTTCCTGGCTGAGGAAGACTCTAGAAGAATATGAGAGACAGGGGCCAAGGTTCATCTGCTGCGCTCGAAACCATCGGAGGCCCTGCCTCCTTTATTCACCTCTGCCCTTCATTCCAGAAAGTGGAACTCCCCTCGGGCCTTGCCTCGGTGGGGTTTATCTCTGTCAAGGCTCCCTCCGGGTTATCTTTTAATAAGATTGTTACATTTAAAAAATATTTGGTGCAAGGAGCCCTGCCCTGCATACTTTCCCCTGGGCATTGCATTCCCTCTACTAAGGGCTCTGAGCCCGGAGCCGGAATTCAGCGCGGGGCAGACCGACCCCGAGTGCACACAACTTGGGGAGTCTCTGCAAGGGCACCCAGCACTTTCTGTGTCCAGGAGAGGCAGCATGAGGCTGTTGGAGAAGGCCCAGCCAAGAAAGCTCCATCTCGAAATCGGATTTTTATTTTAAATAAAATTAAACGAACGGCAGAGCCATGCTCATCTGTTATTAAACTACACCCGTGACACTAAAAGCTTTGTTATCGGACCAGTTGGGCGAGTGGCTGCTGGTCAGGCTGCAAACGCCGGGGAGCCAGGGCTTTCTTCATGTTGCCCCAGGAGCTGGGCCTCTTATCTGCTCTGCGGCGCTCCCTTTTATAAATGGAAGAGAGTGTATCTGGTTTGTGTGCACGTCGCCATTTAACGTTGATGGAGATGGAGAAATCGCTTTGTTTTTTCAGAAGCAGCAGGGGTAGGAGATGCCACACCCTGGTCACACTTCCTGCTGGACTCCCCTGCTTCTAGTCAGTGGTAGCTGGTTACTGGAGTGAGGCTATTGTGTGTGTGCATGTGTGTGTGTTACTAGATCCAATACGCTGGGGTGGATTTTACTACCCAAAACAGCGTTAACTTTTTGTTAAACCATCTGAAAGCTGTCGATGGTCCAAGGAACAAATGGAAAAAGTGAGCTCTGGGCACTGACAGAGAGCTCAGTGTCCTAGAGACCCCCCAGTTCTCCTGTCTTTCCCAACTGTCACCCTCAGGGACTTGAGTAAGTCACCCAGCTTCCTTGGCTCTGAGTTTTCTCATCTGTCAAAAGAGGGTGTTTGGTTAGGGGACCCCAAGAAGCCCTTTAATCTAGAATTCTCAGTACCCCTTCAAGAGAGTAATGTCTATTACATGGTGATGGAAGAAGAACTGTCTCTGGGTGGTGAACACAGACGATGCACGGTAGAGCTGTACCCCTGAAACCTGGATGACTTTACTAACCAATGTCATCCCAATAAATTTAATTTAAAAAATAGAAAAGAGAAAGAGAGAGTAATGTTTTACACTCCCTGATCCTCTAGAAGCCTCCAAATGCATGAGTGCTGTCCCAGTGACCCAGACTACCTGAAGACCTTAAATAAAGTCACGTGGCTAAATCCTCTCAAAGAGAAAGTTGGTTTTATGTCAATCAACTGAAGATTCTTTGCTAAACCTTCAACTGTCAACATGGTATGTCCAGGCTCATGTCGGGCAAGTTCTCACCTTTTTGAAAGTACATGGAGGCCCAAGGGTCACAAGTTGACCTTGGCCTCGGGTTGAAGCCAAGACATGGCATGCTGGAGTAGAAACAAGTGGAACTGGTATTGGGGACAGGCCACGCATTCTGCCACCCGTGGGAAATCCAGATGCAAAGCCCCCACTCACCACAATACGGTCTTTCCCACCCATTCAGGACAGACAAGGGGTTCCTGCCCACCCAGTCACATGTTGTCATGGCGGCATGATGTCGTGGGTGATGTCTTGACTCTGAAGCTGGAAGTCTTGGTTTTGAGGCCTAGTAGTTCACTCACCATGTGATTTGGGGTAAATGACTTAGTCTTTCTACATCTGCGTTGGCTTTTGTAGTCCACGATGACCATGACTCCGAGTGATAATGAAGATAAAGTGAAATAATATGTAAGTATAATGCACAGTGCCTTGTATGTACGAGATACACAACCAACTGTAACCATTCGTGTCTCAGTGAGTGGACTGGGGAAATCAGGAGCGCTTCATGCAAATCCCTAGAAAATGTTCATGGGAAACCATCTGACATGGGCTGTGGAGAAGGGTCTAAATCAGCACGTCCAACTTGTGGCCCAGGACGGCTTTGAATGCAACTCAACACAAATTCTTAAAACATGAGTTTTTTTGCACCCTTTTTTTTTAGCTCATCAACTATCGTTTGTGTGAGTGTGTTTTATGTGTGGCCCAAGGCAATTCTCCTTTCAGATTGGCCCAGGGGAGCCACACATTTGGACACCACTGCTCTAAGTGACCTCCCAGGCCCCCTTTTTATGAGTGTAGGAAGGGCCTTCTACGCCGTGGGAAGATGAAAGAGTCAAGGTGATCTTTGTCAAGCGCCTAAACTGACTCAATTCTCCTAGCCGGAGGGAAGGGAAGGACTGAGGAGAACTTCAGGAATGAAGAGAATTAATGGAAATGACAGGGCAGTCACCCATGTGCTAATTCCAATGGGGAGGTGGGGAGAAATACATGCAGCAAGGTACAGAAAAACCGAAGGACCACCGTCAATCAACACTAGGTGCGGCAGGTCAGCCGGGGGACACAGGGGCCCATACTTCACTTCAAAGTCATTCATCTGCTTTTCTGCATACAAGGAAGCAGGACAGAAGGAAGAAACCACTCAGATGGATCCACCGACAGCCAGCAGCAGTATGGTGGCTGATGCTTAAACTGCCACCCCCCAGCCCCGCAACCGGAAAGGTTGGACCTGCAAGGGTCTTCTCATGAAGCGTGTCGCCTTCATGAGCAGCCTATCCCACCTCGGGGCAACCTCAGCTGAAAGGGAGGAGGAAACGCCTAGAAAGAGAGGTCCCTGTCGGCTGTTCCCATGGTCAGTCTCCCCGACATCCAGGCAGGGGCCCGCGGAAGACTTATCCCTTTAGAGCTTCAAGCACTTCACCTTTCGAGGGAACCCCCAAAGGAACGAAAACCCCAAAGAGGACATGTTTTCTAAACTTCGGTGCTGCCTCTCTCTGGGTGACTGTCTAGCATTACAGGTAATGATTGAAGGATCGTACCATTAAGTTGAAGAGCGAGGTCATTATGTGTTACATCATCTCCTTTACGGGGACCACGTGGAGCAAAGAGCCACGACTAGAAGTAATTAGGCTGGGACCCAGCTTCAACAGACATATTATTTACTGGTGACCTTGTGCTGGATCGTGACATGTCAGACGGACCTGGGCCAGTTCCCAACAGGCAACAACCAGAAGGGAATATTCTACCGTCCACAGTCCCAGGCTCCCAGCTCCACGGAAAACGTGCTATGGCACGTGGGAAAGCCACTCATTTCTGGGAGCCCTGGTGGCCTCCTCTGAATGAAAATGACTCTTTAGATTTCAAGGTCATGGGCTGTAGGGTCCGGGACCTGGGCCTGGGTCCAGGGCTGGCTCTATCGTTTCGTAACTGTCTGACCTTGGCAATCTTCTATACAGCGCGACAACCAAAGTGTCTCTCTCCCAGGCTTTGGGGGAAATTAAGTAAGTTTCTGCAGTGAGCATTATATGTGAGAACAAAGGTGCCTCCGATGGATTTTTCAGCCCGTAAGGGGAAGCAGAACAAATCATCCACCATTAGAGGAATAAAATAGGATTGTGTGTATATGTGACTCGTATCCATACAGTGGTGTATAAGAACTCAGTCTTAACTAATAATAGCTGTAATCCCCTAAAAAAAAATCATCCTTAATCATTACTCAAAAGCACGTACCTGAGCATCTGACACACAGTGGGCCCCGGGATACGCAGGGCCGAACTAGCGCAGAGCTTAGCACGCAGAGCGAAGGTGACGATCGGCGAGGCGGTGTCGGCTTGGGAAGACAGGGAGGAGGAAAACGGGAAGATAGAAAAGCGTCCCCACCAAGATGCACGGAACTGGGGGCCGGGAAATGGCAGTGGCAGAGAGTGGGCAGGAGTGCACTTGCCCAGCTGGGTTGGAAACACAGGCCAGTGGAGAGAAGGACACGTAGGCCGCACGTCGGGGACCAGCCCCGAGAGCGGGCAGGCCCAGGAGAGGAACAGCGATGGCGCGTCAGCAATGCGGGCCGTGAGCCGCACAGAAGGGCCCCAGATCCCACAGACGGGCACCCTCCAGGGCCAGGACCCTGCTGGTGGTGACTGTTCCCTGAGCAAATGAGAAAGAGAGAGGCCCCAAACAGTCAGCACCATATTGGCTGATGCTTAAACTGCCACCCCCCAGCCCCTCAACCAGAAAGGTTGTCCCTGCAAGGGTCTTCTCATGAAGAGTGTCGTCGTCAGAAGCAGCAATCGATGGAGAAAAGATTCAAGAGAAGGATGAGGTCCAAACCATTCCCCAGGGGGGCGGGGAGGGGTGATGGTTTAATAGACACCGAGCTTCAGCGTCACAGGGTGAAGAGTTCTGAGGATGGAGGGTGGTCATGGGAGCGCAGCCACCATGACGACATGTGACTGAGTGGGCAGGAACCCCTACTCTGTCCTGAATGCACTTAATACCCCTGCACTGCACACTTACGAAGGGGCAAGAGGGTGAATTGCGTGCTGTGTGCATTTTGCCACAATAAAAAAAATGTAACTAAACAATGAAGGGGAGACCCACTGCCCGGTACTGGAGAGAAAAGCAGGGCAGACGGAAGCCGCTGAGGTCAGGCCTCTCCCCCAGCCCCTGCGGTCCCCACAGACCACGGGACAAGCTCTGCCGCTCCAGAGGGCGCACGCCGAAGTCGGGTTGGGACGACAGGTCCCTCTGGCTGCGGAGGGGACAAGAAATTACTTCCACGCGACCGTGACGGTCTCTCGGGGGAAACGGCAGGGCAACGCCTCAGAACGCCGACAACAGTGACGTTGGGGGAGCGGAGTGTGGGTGAGGACAGTCCCTTCCCCCAGGTCCGCCGCACGTTAAAGGGAGGCGTTCTGACTCTTGTCGTAAGAACACAAAAAGTCTTTTTAAACTCTGGGTACCCCGAAAGCACATCTGGTCATTCCAGCTCCACCCGCCGCCTCCACCGACGGGGGCCGCGTTCTGCGGACCAGAGGGAGCGGCCACAGCATCTCGCGTTCGCCGTGGGCAGCGTGTACCCCGAACCCCGACTTCCGGGGAGCTCGGTGCATTTGAAAAACAATCTCAGGGTGTTTTTGTAACACCCCCAGGAATTTCCTGCCTCCAACACTTGCCTTCGCCCGTCTTTTCTTTCTTTCTTCCTTTCTCTCTCTCTTTTTGGTGCATATTTGTGCCAATGACATCCAACCAGACTGGCAATCCCTTGAGGGGAGAAACTGTGTCTTGTTCCTCCTTCCAAGCCCCCCTGGGATGTAGCACATGGCACAGGGTTTCCTGAGCACTGGCTGACAGGTGACGTCCTGGATCCCACCCACCGGGTACCTCCCTGTCGGGGGTCCCGGGCCATCTGCTCGCCCCGGTTTTCCCCGTGTGTCCCTCGTCCCTTGCAGCACGGAGCACCACTTCTGGTTCTAGACACAGACCCAGCTGCTCCTCGCTGACCCCCGTCTAACCAGGGGCCGGGACGTGTCCCTCACCCGGGGCCCCGGTGTTCTGGACACGACCTTCACCAACATCAAGAGGCGGCTCCCAGCCCGCGGTAGTTGCCCGAGGGCCGGCTGCCCGGTGGTGTGGTCCAGTTAATAATAATACTTAACGCTTAGCCTGCCGCTTCCGTGAGCCTCTTCAAAGCCTTTCCACGGTCATTAGCTAATTAAGGCACGGCCCTGCCCTGGTGACTGCGGTTATAATTCCCACCTTACAGATGGGGAAACCGAGGCAGGATTTAAGTGAGCTGCCGCAGGCCACAGTCCACTTCTGAGCCAGGATCCAAAGTTGCAGATCACCGATTCTGGGTTGAAGCGGCCGTACCCCACACCCCCCTGTTCTAAATAAATGGTTCCCAGGGGAGTAGGTGGACGCGCTTCCCCACAGGTGTCCCCAGTTTTTGAGAGGGGGTGTCAGTCATTCCTTCTACCCTTTTGTAAGTCTCTGGGCTCCAGGCGAGTCCCGCCCGCAGCCGGGATAACAGACACATGAGAGCCAGCTAGGCGCCTACTCCTAAGGGCCACGCTTCCCCTGCCTGAGCTCTCTGTGGTCCCCTCACTGTCCCCCCGCTGCGGGGACAGATGTAAGAGGGAGACAGGAGGGGGGAACAGAGCCGGAACGACGTGCGAAGCCATGGGCATCCTCAGCAGGTGGCAGAAACACCAACGAGCCACCGTGGCCTGTGACCAGGACGACGAACACTGCCGGCCTCAGGGGTTAAGGTGCTCGGGAGGCACTTGGGGCAGAAAGCTCAGTGACTCCGAGGCTCTGAAAGAAAACCCGGGACTCCTCAATGACGGAGCACAGCCCCCAAGACGAGGGCGGAATAACACGGGGCAGCTCCCTCCCATCCCCGTCCGCGGGCAGTGTCGTTCGAGGCCAGGACGGCAGCAGATGTCCGAGATTCTTATAAAAGTGAGTTACGTCCCCCCAGGACCCCCGATCTAGGAAAGTAGACTAAATGCCAACGTCAAGGGCACCAGGCACCAGGACACATTACGGTGCAGGCTCCTGACAGACACCTGCACCCGCTCAGGGTCTGCAGGGACCCTAGGGCTTGGGTCACTGCAAAGGCGTGGCCAGGACATTCCACAGTTAGCATGCATGAAAGATGCAGCGATAAGAAGGAGGAAGGACTCTGGGGACCTGACCCAAAGCAAGGACCCGAGGTGAAGGAAAGGACACTCACGACTTATAAGTAAGATCATTGCGTGTTGTTTGGGGCCGGGAGCCTCCGTCCTGGAGGAAGGGGGCGTCTAAGACAATACCAGGCCAACCCCCCCCCCCGAACCCCGTGAAGTCCACACTTCCTGTGCTTCAAAAAAAGAAAGAAAGAAAGAAAAAGAAAAGCAATTTGTTCTGTGGGGCAAGAGACTTGAACGTGACCCCGGTGCACTGACCGCCGGCAGCTTGCAGCACGCCCCTGAGGGGTGAGGCCAGGTTCACCCTGCGCTCCTCAGCACCAGGCGGAGGGCTCGCCCTGGACAAAGGGACGTCCTTCCCGTTGGGGGTGGGGGGCAGGGCAGGGCAGCAGGAAGGAGAACCAGCAACCTCTGAGCCCTAAGTCCCCTCCTCGGGCATAAGTGGGAGACGTCGGCGTAGAGCAGGGAGTCCGGGGGGGCTTGTTTGTTGGTTTGTTTTGTGTTTATGTCAATGAACTATTGGCATTAAAGTGATCAAATGTTATTGGCTTACCGGTTCCTGATTATTCCAATAGCCCAGGCTCAAACCGGAGATAGATTCAAGGCAGACTTCAGATTCCACACCGACGTGGCCTTCGACGCCGTCTCAGTTCTCGCAGAGCTAAGAGGGGCTACGACATGAGGTCCAGGTGACCCGGAGAGGGGGGCATGTCACCTCTTCCCCGGCCCAAGAGCACTGCACACAAATGCGTGCTCACCGCCTCTGCACGTGGCCTTTCTCGTCACAGAGCCCCCGACTAGAGACAAAAGGGGATAAGCAGAGGCCGGAGAAGATGAGACCGGAGAGCGATACGCCAGCGCGTGTCCCTGGGATTCTCGCACGGCAAGGCGGGGGGAGGCACAGCCTGAGAGCTCGTGGGGCCGCTGCCAGGTACAACACACGACACCTGGTCTCACCCGACGTGCAGATGGGCCACGACAGGCCTTTGGGATCGGGACGTCCCAAACACTGCACGGGGCGTGCGCACTCAGGCAGGGACACGCGAGCCACAGCTCAGAGCCCCGCGGTTGCCCCCGGGAGACGGGAATGGAGAACGCGGGGTGCTCGGGCCCGGGGCCGCCGTGCTCCGCAGCCCGAAGCAGCAGGGTTTGAACCGCGCCGCCCGGGCGCATCTTCGACAAAAACTCCATTTCATTTTAGGGAGCAAACGGCCGCCAGCGACTTCGGTTCATAAATGACCCTTCTCCCCTGCCCAGGAGGAAGGCCGCAGGCGGCAGGGTTCCGGGGCGCCAAGTTTCAAGAACGCAGGAGGGAGAGGGCCAATCATTGCCACGCAGAGACAGAGAGAGCGACCGGGTGTCCCAGCCCCGCGTCCCAGTCACCTCCCCGCGTGTCCTCTCCTGACCGGGTGTCCCAGCCCCGCGTCCCAGTCACCTCCCCGCGTGTCCTCTCCTGACCGGGTGTCCCAGCCCCGCGTCCCAGTCACCTCCCCGCGTGTCCTCTCCTGACCGGGTGTCCCAGCCCCGCGTCCCAGTCACCTCCCCGCGTGTCCTCTCCTGGGGATCGCGGAGGCAGACCTCCAGCCCCGATGACCCCTGCCGGCACCCCTCGGGGCTGGCCCGCCAGGGAAGCAGGACCCAGGTGGACCTCTGCGCTGGGCCTGAGGGTCACTAACGTCACTGCGAATGGTGGAGCACTTTGCGAGCACCAAGCGCAGCGTCAAGGACCAGACGGCACAGTCACCTGTCCTCCATCTCCCCAGCAACCCTGCCAGATGTCATTGTCCCCACTCCTAATGAAGGCCAGGTGACCTGCGAGAGGTCACCCAGCTGGCCGGTGGTGGAGGTGGGCCTGGTCCCCAGGCCTGACCGACCCCAGAGACCCTGCCCCCGACCGCACGAGACGTCGGCCCCCGGGTGTGTGGCCGGGGGCGAGATTCTGGGTCGCTGCTCGTGCCCGCCCAAATCAGGTGCCGTGGAGACTGACCTGGCACCTAATGGGGGGACAGGGGCCCCGCGCTGCGTTCTGATGGCCTGGGACCTGACCCCTTGTCTCGCAATGAGCCCGCCCAGGGAGGGGCGCACGCACCCCCGTCCCTCCCCCACAAGGCCCCCGTCCTGACCGGCCTCCCACACTGAGTGCCTCCGGCAGGAGCTGAAGGAATCCACGTGTCCCTCCGGGAGTGGCCCCGTCACGGGCCTCTTTTCAGGCCTGCAAGTTGGCAAAGCATTGGCGAGAAGGCCCACCGGCCCGCGTGCCTGCGTGCTCCCCACGGGACAGTGGGGGGCTGGGGCCCACGGTGCACGTCCCCGGGCAGGGAGTGGTGTCCGCCTCAGAGCCCAGGCTGCGGCCGAAGGCGGCCGGACACGAGGTCACAGCCTGCTTCTGCGGGGCGGCTGTGCGCCGTCAGGAGCTGATGCTTCTGGAACCAACGCGCCTCAGACAGCCCACGCGAGGGGGCCACGCGGGCATCTAGAAGCTGCCACTGACGTCAGCACCTGGGGTGGCAGCCGCCGTGCCTCCCGAGCCACACCCGAGCTCGGTGGCTGCCACTGCCCCTGCATGGGGTCTGCGTGAGGGGGGTCGGAAGGGCTGGCTTCCTCACCCCTCCCCGCGTCGGTACAGAACCGGGGGGCAGAGGGGCGAGGACTGGGGGCACAGTGGCTGCCACCTTTCTCGTCATGATCACTGTTTGCAGAAAGCCCAGGTGCACACTCAGCAGGGCCCCCGGCGCCCCCGCCCCCAGGTCACCCTCGGGGAAGGCAGCTGGCTCCCGTCGCCAGCATCAGATAAAGGCCGAGATGATAAGTGTCAGCTACCTGGCTGGGGCCCGTCCAGCATCGGGTCCCAGTTCGGGATCCGGTTCTCCCGCACGGCACTGCTCTTTGATGCCTGCGATGCTCCGGAGGATAAGGGAGGTGAGGGCCTGCTCCTGGCCTTGAGGGCCTGCTGAGTCTGTGGTGACTTTCCTGGGGTCTCGGGGGACGACCGGGCCTGCAGGCTGGCCCTGCACACACAGCCTGCTTCCCAGGGGTCCTAGGGACCTTCGTAACACCAAGCTCAAAAGCAAACCCCGAGCAAAGGCTTTCTCTTCTCTGATGGACACGAGCCTCTAGCCACCTGATAGAAGTCCGAGACCTTAAGAAGCCACAGGTCTGAAGCATCGTTCAGACTCGGCTTGTTCTGTGGGGCCCCGGTGCCCACTGCCATTGACCAGAATTCAGTGTGGGTCTCACGGACGCGCTGGGCCCGGGCCCCTCCGACAGGCGGGTAGCTCCTCTCCCTGGGAAAGGGGCGGCTCGCTCAGGGAGCCGTGCCTGCTGGCCTGTCGCCTCGCTGGCTGAGTCACTGAAAATCCCCAGGCTGTCAGGGTGAGTTGGGAACTCTAAGGAGAAAACTGACTTTTAGGGAGCAAACCCCACCTCCCTGTCTCCTTGCTGCGGGGCAGGAAGGGGTCTGCAGCAGCTCTGCACCACAGAAACACCCCCGTGTCCATCAGGTTCACGCGCACGCGCACACCGGCAGTCACGACAGCCCGCTTAGGAAGACGAGGTCCGACCACCCGGTCAGGCAGGCCACGTGGGGGTGGTCACAGGGGTGACCCGCATAGAAGCCATCGTGCAGCCCGGGGCTGTCCTGCCCACTGCAGAGCAGGGTGCTCCCCGGCATCCAGAGACCCCGTTGCTCCCAAGGACGTTAGCCGCTGCCCTTGCAAAGCTGGACAGGGCGAGCTGAAAGAATCCTCCGGATCGAGCCCGCCGAGAAGGAGGTGGGGGCCGGGGGCAGGACATGCTGGACCAGGGGCAGGACACGCTGGACCGGGGGCACATTCCTGCACAGAGCCAAGCCCCAGGGGGACAGGATTCTTCGGCCCTGGCTCCGCCCTGCAGCCCAGCATTCTTTCAGGCTCCAAACCTTCTGCAGGAGGGGCGACGCCTAGGGCCTAGAAAATTCTGGACAGGGCAAGCATCTCCCTGCTCCTTCCCCCCACCCACTCTTCCCCCTGGGGTGGCCATGCAGCACCCCTCCTTCATCCTGGGGGAGAGGTGGCCCAGCAGGTGTCTCGGCCTCGCCTTTTCTCCTGGGGGGAGAGGCAAATGCAGGTGCCTCCTGCCCCTCCCTCCTTCCTCCTACTGGGAGTGGGCGGCTGGGGAGGTGTCCCAGCCACTCCCTCGGGCACCCCCAGGGCTGGTGGCTTAGGGAGGGACCTTACTACCAACTCTCTTCCCTGAGCCAGACCCTGTGTGTGCCAACCCACCCTCCCTGTGCCTTTCCCACCCCCCTGACCCGTCCTCGGGCTCCTGGGGGATTCTGCTTCCCACAGGGCCTTAGCCTCTTACTCAAACCTGCCATCAGTCACCGGGACAGTCCCAGCCATGAGCCAGCGCCTGGGCGGGGGTGACACCAAAGAAATGCAGGAGGCAGCCTGGGCCTCAGGGGCTTTACAGGAGGCCCAGGAGCTCCGACAGATTTACAACCCGCGGAAAGCTCTGGCGTGATGAGGTCCCTGGGTCCCTGCTCCTGGGTCTTATCTGACCCCTGACAGGACAGCACCGTGGGGAGCAGACCTCTTGTCCCTCCTGTCCGGTTCCCACACTGGGAAAGAGCGAGGAGGCAAGTGCTGAAGGGTGTGACGGTCAAGGCTGGAGGCTGGCGACCAGGGTCCCCCTCCGCGTTGCCCAGGACGGTGCGTCGAGTTGTGAGCGCACGGGGAATGGCGGAAGCACGAATGGGACATGGGCGGGCTGTTCTGGGACACGGCCGCCCCCTCCCCCGCATGGACGAGGACCCCTGCCTCAGCGGTGCGCCGTCAGCGCTGCCCGGAGGAATCCGGACATGGTGGTGGTCCCGCCCCGCCAGAGCAGGGCCACCGAGGGTGACACAACACTTCCGTCACTTGGGACGGCTCGTGACTCCCTGGAAGGGAGCTCTTCAGGGAAACAGGGAGCCCTGGAAATCCGAACCTCCAGATTCACCTCCCAGAGGGGACCCCGGAGAGAAAAGTGGGGGGAGGGGGAGGACGTGCGCCCAGGAAACCCACCTAGGGGCTGACAGTGGGGTGCAACAAGACAAGAGCGAGGGACGGGAAGGTCAGCCGTGGTCGGTAGGATGACAGAATGGCCTCTCCTGGGGCGTCCGCCCACAGGAGGTCTTGCGGCTCAGCCATAAGAACCATCTCGGGTCGTCTCCAAGCATCAGCGACTCGGTCTTCACCTTCACTGCTGGGACCAACGCCGGCCGGGCCCGCCTCCTGGCTGACCAGACATTCCAACCGCGGAGAATGGCAGCGAGGACGGCAGCCAACGGGGACAGACAGGGCACCGCTGGGGCGGAAAGGGTGACAGAGGAGAAAGAGGGAGAGAGAGACAACTTGCAGAAGCTGGAGTTGAGTCACAAGCATGTCCAACCCCCGGCCCGTGGGCCACACGCGGCCCAGGACGGCCTTGCACGCGGCCCAGGACGGCCTTGCACGCGGCCCAGGACGGCCTTGCACGTGGCCCAGGATGGCCTTGCACGCGGCCGCACGCGGCCCAGGACGGCCTTGCACGCGGCCCAGGACGGCCTTGCACGCGGCCCAGGACGGCCTTGCACGCGGCCCAGGACGGCCTTGCACGTGGCCCAGGATGGCCTTGCACGCGGCCGCACGCGGCCCAGGACGGCCTTGCACGCGGCCCAGGACGGCCTTGCACGCGGCCGCATGCGGCCCAGGACGGCCTTGCACGCGGCCCAGGACGGCCTTGCACGCGGCCCAGGACGGCCTTGCACGCGGCCGCATGCGGCCCAGGACGGCCTTGCACGTGGCCCAGGACGGCCTTGCACGCGGCCGCACGCGGCCCAGGACAGCCTTGCACGCGGCCCAGGACGGCCTTGCACGCGGCCACATGCACATCTGTGCACTTTCTTAGAACACGACAAAAATGAGGCCTGGCCTCTTTTTGAGCCTCTCTGCTCTCGGCAGTGTGAGTGTATCGTGTGTGTGGCCCAAGACAGTCCCTCCTGCAGTGTGGCCCAGGAAAGCCACAGGGTGAGCACCCCTGGTCTACAGAGACCATACTGACTAGAGAGATGACCAGCGGGTGACAAAGGGCGATGTGACATGCCCAAGAACACACACCGGCCTCGTGACTTCCTGTCGAGAAGGAGAAGAAACGGGTAGCATCACCGTCATCAGGTGGACACACGGCTACTTGGGTCACCCTCACTCGTGACCGCAATCTGAGCTCTGCAATGCCGTCCAGCAGCAATATCACCTTTGGGGTACAAAGACAGGGGCCCCAGAGTCTCAAAACAAAAAGGGGGGAGGAGAGAAACAGACACTGAGGTCCTGACCCGCACGGGCAGGGGCAGGCGTGCCTCACTTCCTGCGAACCCCAGACGAGTGTGCCGGCCCTGAGAGTCTGCCGTGGCCGCCTTCGGACCCAGCGGGCAGTGGGCAACGTCACGAAATTCCGCGCTGAGTCCTCTTCGTGAGCAGAGCATCCTTTTGCAAAGCGAAGAATTCCTCCTGGTGTTCGTCTATCGGTTGTCCTTGAACTTCGGCGTGGGTCTGTCCTGGAAGCCAGCTCCACCGCTATTCCCAGGACAGCTCGAATTCCGCAGGGGACATTCAGGTAGGAGTGGCTGCAGGAGCTGCCCCCCACAGACGCACTTCTTTCCTGATTTCTTCCGCCTTCTCCACCGAAGGGCTCGACCCCCATGCCCCCTCACTAGGCCCTTCGAGGAGTTTTATGAAACGAAAACAGTTACCGGCAGGGTCCCCGAGGAAGCCGCCCTCTGCTGCAAACCATCAACGGTGTCAACGCTCGACGCCGACGGGGGGACCCCCAGAGGGGGCGTCGTGGACAGACGTGCAGAAGATGAAAAGAAAGTCAGAGACGAATGACAAGATTCAGGCCACCCAAGGACACCCGGAACTATTTCTAGATCTATTATTTGTTGGGGACATTTTTGGTTTTTTAGTGGAAGCAATTAAACATTTTAAAAACAAAACAAAACAACAACAGGACCAGGAATTGCTTCGGGGGGGATTTGTTCTCTGTGTCCCCCACAAAGAGGGGCGGCAAGATGGCAGGTGAGCCCAGAGGCGGGCGAGTGTCCTCACGCCCGCGGTGTCCCCGGGCGACGCTCCCTGTGGGGAATCGGGGGGGTGAAGGACATCATGGGGGACGTCGTCTGGACACAGAGGGTCACCTTTGCCCTCCACCGCAGTGGCAATGAAGCCTGGTCACGGGCAGGGCGGGGCACTGCCAGCTCAGGGAGCCGCGGCGCTGAGCCCCAGTTCCGGCCAGAGGCCACTCCGTGTGCCGTGTGGCACGGGGACGACAGACGTGTAGGAGCCTGGAAAAGAGCAGCTCCACGTTCCCAGGGTCCCTTCCCCGGCCGCCCCCGCTGCCCGGAGCGAAGGAGCCCGCGGCCGGCCGGGTCCGAGCCCCGTGGTCTGCACCGCCGGACGCCCCGTGCCAGTGAGCGAGGGCGGGGCGCGGGGGTCCTGCCACGTGGGAAGCGTCGCCGGGGCACGGCGGCTCCTACATCGGACTCTCGGTTCGGGGGGAACACACACCCGGAGAGGAGTTTGCCACGGCCTTAGCAACCACGAGCGGGCTGGCCAGCGTGCAGGCCAGGGCCCCCCCGGCCCCTGCACGGCTCCCCGTGCCCTGGCGGGCTTGCCCCTCCTGGCGTCCCTTCTGATGGACACTCGGGCTCACCGGGACAGTGTGTGCGTGCTTTCTACCTAATCCGGGAGCCAGGGGGCCGGCCGCTGGCCTGGTCTGAGGAGAGGCGGCCCAGCTGGCCTCGGTTCTGACGCTCCCGCGTGCTTTCCCCGCGAGTCTCCGGCACTGCCCACCCGTGACAACGCCAGCAGGTCCCTTCATGGCTCTACACCTCCGCAGCCTCCTCACCTGCGGCACGGCAGCACCCCCCTCCTAGAGCTGCCGTGCATGGGACTTGGAGCCGGACACGTGGGGGATGCGCATGGGATGTCCACTCAGCAGCCTCCGAGGACACGTGCTCCCTGCCTTGCAGGACGTCATCGTCCAGGGCAGGAGACGAGTGTTACAACCAAACCACTGGGACGTCACACAGTAACCTGTGAGGTGCGCGTCGCGATCATCCTCAGGCGGACTGTCCCCTCCCCAACAATGCCACGAGGTAGATATGCGTGCTTGACACACGATGAGACTGAGGTCAGTGGTCCCCAGGTGAGCTAGTGGAGGCTTGGGGACTCGAACCCAGCTCTTCTGGGTTCATTCACCAGGCCCTTCTCTCTCTCTCTCCTCTAGGGTCCCTCAAAGCTTCAGGGGGACTTGCAGAAGCCCCCCATATGCTGAGGCCAGTTTTCAATTCGACACAAGTGCATTCGGTCACAACGCGATCCCCTTTGCAAGGCGGATGCAAAACCACCTGCCGACGCCCATCAGCCAGGTGCCGTGTCCCTGTCACTGCCACCGTCCCCATCATTGGAGAACTGCGACCCCGATGTCACTCTGGGACACACGGCCCCACGACTGCACACTGCCCCCGGTGCCTGTGCGGAGGGCCGGCTTCTGCGGTGGACAGCGAGGGCTAACACGGCCTGCCGACAGGGCCGTAAGAAGCCAGAAGCCCTCGTGGACACGTCGAGGGGGCACAAACGATGGCCCAGACTTTCCTGCCTCCCGGGGGAACGTCGTGCCACGAGAAGCTGGCGGAGTGACCTGGACAAGGCCCAGGGGACAGCAGGAACCGGGAAAGGCGGCCTGGGCACCGAAGCCTGCCCAGGGCCGAGCCGCCCATGTCCCCGCGCCCAGCGGAGACCCACGAGCCATTTGCCTTCTTCTGAGTTCTCACCGTTGGCCTCGGGGGCATTAGTCACGGCGGGGATCCGGCCTTAAAAGGGCGGCCACCACCCCTACCACCTGTCTCACTGTGCCCTCGGGCCCCCGCCCTGCTGCGGAAGGTCCCTAACTTCACGGGGGGGCTGCTTTGATGGCCACCTGTAGACGCCCCTCCAACTCCCGCAGCACCCCCTGCTCTGTGCCCTGGCCCCTCTCTAGTCCCTGCAGTTGGCCTCCAACAGCGGGGAGCGTGGCGTCTGTGTCCTGACACCCTTCCCTCTGCCCCCACACCCCACCCCTGGGTGTTTTTCCGTCTCTTCTTCCTCCGGAGAAGACTGCCTCTCCCTCCCGCCCCCGAGGCCCCCGCTCCCAGCCCCTTCCTCTCCCACCTCCTGGAAGTTTCTCTCCACGGGGCCCCACGCGTCTCCTATCCTGAACCTTAGTAACAAGACGTACGGTGAGATCCGCCCTCTTCACACACCTTTAAAAGGACAGCACACGACTACTGCCTGCGGGGGCCACGTGGCCGAGCAGGTCTCTGGAGCTGACTGGTCTTGCTTCACCGAAATGATGCCCACGGACGCGTACCACCCCACCCCAGCCCCTGACAGTCACCAGTTCACTAGTTTTGTGAACTTAACTATTTAAACACCTAATCTAAGTGGAATCCTGCCTTACTTGTCCTGGGATGGCCTGTGTCCCGCTCAGCGTCATGCCCTCCAGGTTCATCCATGCCCGTGACACGTTGGAGAGTTTCCTTTTTAAGGCTGCGTACTACTCCCGTGTGTGGACGTACCCGTTTCGTTTATCCACTCGGCATTGAAGTGTTTCCACCACCTGGTTCTTGTGAATAATCCTGACTTCAGTTCTTTTGGATGAACACCCAGAAGTGGGTCAGATGACAGTTCTAGTGTTCATTTTCTGATGTGCTGGCGTTCCCACTTCTCCATATCCTCACCAACACTTGTTATTTTTAGCATCACTTGCAAAGGTATTAAACATGCTAAGAGTCACCGGCGGTTGAATAGCTACTCTGTGCCGTGCACTAGGCTAAATGTTCTACGTACGTCATCTCGTCTGATCACCCAGAAACCTGCACTTGACAGATGAGAAAATGCATTTTCTACCATCTAAAGGGTGTGGCTCCATGACTCTGTCCCCACGAGCTCCACGTAAGCCCCAGGGGCGTGCGGGATTAGCCGGGATGGGCCTCGGCGCCTAATTGCAAGGACATCTGAGTTCACGCAGCCACTAATTCTCTTTACGAAGCCGCACTCCCACGGAGCTCGGCCCCGCTGTCCGTCGGCTCCAGCCGGGAGTCCGGAGGGCACCGGCGGCGGGAACATCCGTCCAACTTGTTTGTGTTAATGTGTCTGGATTGTTTCTTTCTCAGTTTGGAAGTTTTATGTGTCTTTCCTAGCACTGGATCACCACGGAAGGCCTGGCCCCGAGTCTGGGACAGAGCGGGCACTGAATCCTTTCATTTAAATATGTTTTCCTCTTTCGGCTGTAGTGGAAGTACGTATCATGCAGGCACAGCCATAACACATAACCACACAAATCTGCCGGCTCACGTGGAAACGCATCTCCCAAAAGGGCCAAACAGAAAACAAAACAAAACAAAACAAAACACGAGCCTCCTCATCTGCTCTACGGCTCTAAGCCTCTTCCAGATGTGGGAAGAGTCAGAGTCCTGAGTCTCCTACGATGGCTGACTTCAGTCCTGGCCTGAACGCTTTAGAAAACCCGTGTAGATCAGGGTTCAGATTGTCAATTAACCTTTAAACAAAGTCCCCAGGATGCCTCCCAGCCTCTCTGTGCTCCACGAGTACACACAGGGGACAGCACACCGCGCCCCCAGGCCTCTCCGAGGAAGAACAGGCCCCCTGCCTTCTCATCAGGGCGGTCCCCAGTCCTAACATGCGGGACCCCGAGTGGACCTCGCCGACCTTCTCCCACATAAAGAGGAAAGTACCCTTCCCTACCCAATACTGCGCTCCTGGCATCTGCTCTGCTGCAAGAGGAAGAAACCACAGGCCTTTCGAGATACCGAATAAAGCTAACTAATGTGCATTTCGGGGGGGGGGGGGGCGGTATCAGCCAAACACACAAACACATACATGCGAGCATGTCCATGGAAAAACACGTGGACACACGTGCCCTCAGAGAGAAACACCCGCTTTTGTGACCCTCCTCGGTCACGTCACTTGAACATATCATATTATTGGAGGCCAGTGTGTCAATAATGTTACATTTTATTCATTTTTTTCCCCTTTCTCTGAAGATCCCCCTGAATTACATGGGGTGGGGGGCTGACATTCACACCGCCCGTATTTCCCTCTGGACACCCAACACACTGGGGCCTGGGACTCGTTGCGTTACAACACGTTTCACCATTCTCCGACGGCTTGGCCTCAGCCGGCCTCGGCTAGACTCATAACCCTTGGGGGGTAACAAAATAGGCCGTGAGGGGGCTGACGACACTTCCTGATTGATACACCCTTCACCCAAGGACCCCTGTGCTGTCATTACATGATGAAACTCCAGCACAAGGGACCTCAGCCCCTTGTCCCGTATCGCGTAACAACAGAGAGTTAGGGCCGAGTCTGAGCATCCTGGGTCGTTTCCACCCCGTTCGGTCACTCACGGAGGGCTTCCGAGAGGTGGGGAAGCGGAAGTCCTCTTCAAGGGCCCCACTTCTCACAGTGGCGACTTTAGCTCGCGCCTTTCCGTGACGCCCACCGAGCAAAGCACACGTGTGAGGCCGTGCTGGGCTCACCGATGCTGTAACCCTTAGAATGCCAGGGATTCTCTTTGCAATGGAATTTCAGACAGATGTTTAGAAATGTGACTTTGATGGCCAACTTCTCGCTGCCCAGTAAGCTGTCTTGTTCGAGTCCAGCAGCCGCCTCCGGGAAAGCAAGTCATCTCAGCTCTGATGTGCTGTGGGATACTCTGCATGCTTCAGTCTGCTTGCCGGCATGCGGCCACCTAGTCACACACGCGGAACTATCTGGTTCTGGGGGTGCTCTGGGTTCAAGAGCCAGGCACCAGGACGAGCTGCAACTCCCAGCTGGATCTTGGATGGCGTTCGTCACCCTCACAACAGCTACGAGTCCCTGAGATGCGGACCCGGCTGCACTGAAGACGTCCGGTAGCACGCCCGTGGCTCCCGCGTGCGCAGAAGCGGAAATGCGCGGAGTTAGCCTGCCCACCCCCGCCCGCCCGCAGCCCCGTCCCAGCTCCGCTGCCTCCGCAAGCTTCCCTTCAGCCTCACACCCACCCATGACCCTCCACGCTTCCATCCTCCGTGCTGACTCCAGAAAGCTCCCGATCCGGGATGTTTATAAATGACCATTTTCCGGAGCACTGGGCTTGGGGTCATTCAGCCGGTCACGCACCCTATGCCCAGCTTTGCCCACGGATGGGCCAGAGCAGTGCTTTAGAGCTCACTGTCCCAGGACCCCTGGACGGCCTCAGGGAGCCCGGAGTCGCGGTGCTAGGGGCTCAGCTCGCCCCGTCAGTGCACGACTGCGGGAATGCCCTTCGGGTCCTCGGGCAGAGGCTGCCGAGCTGCACCTCCATCCTCACTGGGGCCAGCCCCAAGGGCACCACTTATTAATAATAAAATAATAATATAAACATGTTAAAACCCCATAAACATGCCCACGCCTACTCCTGACAGGGCAGGCCACGCAGGTCCGGGTCGGAGGCCGCAGGCCGTGCACGGCGGGTCGCCATCAGTGCCCTTAGGAGGATCGGAACGACGGTTTCGGGCAGCCCCGCTCACCTCCGGCCGGTTTCTCCGTGTACCAGCGGGTTCTTTCGTTGCGCCGAGCGTCTGCTGATGAGTTTGGCCGGGTTTACAGGCTGAGACCCGATGGGCGGGGGTGGGGGGCAGGTCTCCAAGGGGCGCCTGAGAACCCATGGTCCCCTCCCACGTGCGGCCGAGCGAGCTTTTTGGCAGGAAGTGACCGCTCTGCGCCGGCCACGCCCTCCTCCAGCCTGGCGCGGGGGCTCCCACACCGGAGGGGATGGGCCGGACGCAGCCGACCATCGCCCAGAAAAACCCAATTTATGGATACACGATTGTGTGTTTGCTCTCACATGTGAGAACTTGAGTCCCCTTCGAAGCGCTCTCTGTTGGAGGCGATACACCTAGCAGGACGCTGTGTCCACGGCTCGAAACGGTTTTTAACACGTCGATTTTGACGCCTTTCAGTGCTTCTGCCGGTTTTGGGTTCACCCCTTCCACATCGGCAAACCGTTTCCCTTTCAGGGGAACAACACAAAGAGTCGCTCAGGAGGTGGGCTGACTAGGGGGGGTGGGGCACGGGGGTCATGTTGTTTGGGGTCAAAAACCTGCTGAGCACTCAGCGCGGTGCGGGCAGGCGCGCTGTCACGCTGCACGTCCTCGTGGATCGCCCGTCGCGGCACGGGCCAACGTGTTGAGTGTCCAAAACATTCCCTGAAGCCGAACGCAGCCTCTCCCAGCCACGCCGGCGGGTGCCCGCATGCAGACGGGCTCCCGGGACACTCACCCAGCGGGGAAGCCTGTGGCCGCCCTCCAGATCCTTCCAGTTTTGGGGGGACCCCCTCGTAAACGGCTGCTGCCAAGAACATTCCCTGACGGGCACTGGCCCGGGGCGCTCTTGGTGTGAGGCGTCACTCCAACTTTGCTGCTTTCTGTCAGGTGCTGGGCCAGTAACCTCACCTCTCCGGAGAGAAGGTGACACGGTCAGGCTGCCCTTCACAGGAGAGTCTGTGTGACAATGGCTCCAGCTAAGGAACCAATGGAGAGCACTCTCCCACGGGCAACCCCGGCGCCTGGGACGTAGGCCCTTCACACCCTGATCTGGGCGGCGGGGTGGCCACTCGGAGCACAGAGCAGAATGCGCAAAGCGGGTCTGGGGTCTGGCCGGCTGCGCGTCCATCACCCCACTTAGCTTCCCTAACTGAAGCCCCTGTGTGCTGCTGTCGTACGTAAAATGAGAAACAGTAACGTCTCCACGCCACGGCTGCTGGGGTGGGTACGTGAGGAAACCGCTGTGGGGCACGTCGCCCGGGCTCAGCATTCAGGTGGGGACGGACAACCTGCCTCACTTCACGGAGCCTCCGAACGCCACGGCTTGTTGAGTACCGCACCCTGTTTTACGGCTTATGCCTTCTGCAAACAGGCTGTGGCGGTGCCAGCGGGAGCTGAGGACGGCCGTGCCTACACGCGGCCCGACGGCCAGCTGGGGTCCAGCGGCAAGCCGAGGCCGTGGTAATTATGGGGCCCAAAGGCTGGGCTGAGCGGGGCCCGGGGCCCCTGTAGGGGACAGTCCACATTTCATGTGGACGAGCTGGAGCCTTTAGGCTTGGAAGACACCCCAAGGGCACACTGTCAGCCCCACACACAGGAATTCTGGCCTGAACACAATGACCTCCGCGTACGCGGCCGGTGTCGTATTCCTCAGGCCTCCTGCGTCTGCCTTCCTCCTCGGTCGCTGTCGGACACTCTCAGGGTCATTTATTTGCCGGTCGGGCTGGCCCTCTCTGGCCCACAGCCGCTGAGGAGCATCGAGTCTGCAAACCACGCAGACACGCAATCCTCAACGAAACGCGCCGCGCGGAGCCGGGCCGCCGTCGCACGGATGGGCCGGCCTCAGGCCAACGACAGCGGGGTCTCCACTGGGACGCGCGGCCCAAGCCGGGACTCCTTCTTGTCACATCATGACGACATTAGTGGCTGAGGGGTGCAAAGCATGGACTGAAACAACCATTGGCAGGAAGGGGACATTAAAAAAAATGATGTGAAATCAGGGGGAGACACCCCTCTGCAAGCCGGAGGAGCCTCCTCTCACGTGGGGGACGGACGCTGGTGGCTTTCCTATGTCTTCCTGCGAACGCTCAGAACACAGACACCCGTGTGCCCCGGGCCCTTGGGGACAGGCACGTCCCCAGGTCTGGCAGGGAGGGGGCGCGGGCCAGCAGAACACCCTAGAGGACCGGCGGGATGGAAAAAGTGGAGGGATACGTGCCTCTGCCTTCCCTCCTCTCCTTTCGCCCTGGTCCCGCCAGCTGGCTGGGAGGCGGACGTTCCGCCAGCTCCTCTGTCTGCGGTAATGGAAAAGCAGAGACACCTAATCCCCAAATTCACCTTAGACGTGCTGTAGTCGGAAACCTCCCCTTGCATCCGAGCCACTGGCGATTAGGAAAGCAGGCCGGGGTGCGTGCTCTCGCCTCCCCCTTCGAAGGGACCTGCTGGGGTGGGGCGGGGGACAAGGGGACGGGGTCTTTGAGGTGACGTTGCAGACAGGCCTCCCACAGACTGGGCAGCCTGAGGGAACTAGGGGGGGCGGGGGGGGGCGACACCGGCCAGCGCAGCTGGCAGTCCCTTAACCTCCAAGGGCTTCCTGCCACCACCAGTCCCGTTTAGGGAGCCGCAGACGGCGGCCGCAGGCACCCAGCTTGGATCCGAAAGGCACGGCCCTCGGTCTTCGCGGCTGTCAGCGGAGCGCCCGGCACCAGGACCTGCCCCACCTGGGGCCCGCATGTGCCCAGATCGCCCTCGGGCACATCTCGTCCCTCCGGAGAAGCTGTAAGCCTGGTTGCGGGAGCGTTGACGACGCACCGTCTCCTCCCTGGATGCCGCCTGCTACCACTCCCCCACCAGAGACTCGGACGTTGCACGTCATCCAGTTTTCATGGGGGCGCAGTGCTGTCATGGAAACGCCCCCGTGTGCACAGAAAAGGTCCCCGGAGCAAGACGACACACAGCCATGGCTTCCCCGTCCCACCCACATGCCGTGACACACCTGTTCTAGGGTGACCAAGATCACACTCCCACCTCACCTTGGGGTCCACGGAGCCCGCGCCGCCCTGTGCGATCAGGAGGCTTGAGAAAGGAATTCCCCGGTTCCCTTATTTCTTTACCCACTTTGGTATCAGAGGAGACCTGCCCCCCCCAGTGACGTCAACGCCAGCAGATCAGTGTTGGGGGCAAGTAAAGGCAAGACCGTGGGCCCCGTCTCCAGTGGGGGCTCATCAATTAGGCAGAGTAGCAAAACTGCCCGGCTCCCCATCACGCATCTCACCCCAGAGAGGGAGGGAGGGAGGGAGGGAGGGACCTTTCCCTCCGCTGTAGCCTCCAAGCCAGGTACCGTGCTGCTCGCAGGGCTGCCACACTGAGCAAAAGGGACCCTGCCACTCCTCACGGGCCACCTTCCCCCGAGGGGCAGGTTCTGCACCCGGCTGGGTCCGAGCTGCAGCGAGTCCCCTCATCGCTGTGTGACTTGGGGCAGGTTACTTGCCCTCTCTGACCCACCGCATTCTTAGCCATAAAACGAGAATAATCACCTTCCCACTGGATAGGGCGCTTCCGAGAACCAAGTGAGAAAACGCACTGGCAGAGCCAGGCGGGTTGCTTACCACGCAGCACGTGCTCAGGGGGAGCTTGGCTCCTACTCCTGGATGCTTTGAGGGGTCACGGGCTTTGCGGTGGCCGCGGTGGCCCCAGAGCTGCCTGGCGCCTACACCACGCACAGCAGCCGCAGCTGTCCTTGCTGTGCCCCTGAGGGGCGGGGGTGGGCTGACCCCTTTTACAAGTTCATGTTACTTAATGGCCCCTCAGAAAAGAAATGCTGTGTCCCAGCCCCGCGCCCCAAGCCCTCCTGCAGGGCTCTTGGATCCACTGGGCCGTTCCGGATCAGCCTTCAAAACAGCAGGCGGCACGTGACCCCGTCAACCCCAACCCCAACGCCCTCAGTTTCTTCCTTTTCTTTAAAAACTATGGGGGTGGGGGGGACTTGGCAAATTTGGTCAGTAAGTATTAACTAATTTTATCATCAGAAATAACAAAGGGGGATAAAAAACCCAAAACTTTCATTTTCTAGCGTTTTCTTAGGCCCACAGGCCAGAAAACCCCACGAAAACCCAATTGGCTGATTTCTGGGCATCTGGGCATCCTGCAGCCACCCTGCAAACCTTTCTGCCAGTGGGGTCCGGTTCAGAGCAACTCGCCAAAGTAGGACCTGGTGTGTCCAGACAGCTGCCCCTACGTCACACGACGTGGGGCCCAAGGTGGCTTCCTTGGGAAGACAAAGTCCCCTTCAGGGGTTTGCACCCCTGGGGCTGTCACAGAGTCACACTGCAGAGCAGAGCTTTCTTGTTTGTGCCTTTCACTCTGCCTGCGACCCATGGGCTGGGGGACGGGGCCAGCGGGCCCGCTCTCCACATCCTGCTCCCCGAATGCCACCGGCCACACCGTGCACACAGACATGACAGGGGATTGTAAAATCGCTCCCCAGACAATGTGACTAATGGACCGAGGTCCCCTGCAACGCAGCTCAAGGGCTGGAAGAGAGCCGAGCCCACGCGGGGCACCCTAAAAGGGACAGCGTTGGGGAACTGTGGTCTACCTCCTCTGCCTTCCGGTCCCCCTTCTCCCGCGAGAAATAGAGGGGGCACAAGGAACAAGAAAGACCGGACCCCCCACTGCCCGCCCGGAGCCGCCTCTGAGCGGTTCAGGCCGAGTTTCTTGACACAACGGACCAGTGAAATCTGAGCCCCTGCTGCAAGAGTCAGCAGGACAGGCGGGTGCTGTGGGGACCGGGGCCGGGGCGCCTTTCCGGAAAAGCAGGGACCCCGCCGACAGGGGCGCTAACTCCCACCCTGGGCTGACGGCCACAAAATACAAGCCGAATTGTGTTTCGGAAGACAGCACTGAGCATGGGGGGTGGGGGGACTCCCCCAGCCCCTCTGGGATCTTAGGAACTATTAATGGTCCAGGCTTTTAATGCCACTCGAAATTCGGACGGGCTGTGAGGACGCCCTTTTTAATAACGGGTGCTTACAAAACACAAAAGCCCAAATGAAGCCCATGGAGTCGTGGTATTTTCCTCTCAAGAGAGCGTCTTCCCCGATTATGCCGAGAAAGGCCTGACTCCCGGAAAAATTGAAGCCAGGGCCCCAGCCCCAGAGCACTCGGTGCATTAGGTGTCAGTCAGGGACGAAACCCAAGGTCCCAGCCTCCTAGGACACGGTCCTCACGTGCTCAGACGATCCACGAATTTGTCTGAATTCGGGGCGTCCCCCCTTCCCTGGGCTTTTGCAAAGAGTGTCCAATCTGAGGGTGACGGAATGAACAAAACCGACATTGTTTTCCCCACGGGACGGGTCGGTGTGCTAACCCGGCTGTTAAATGCGTGTTCTGTGAGTCGAACTGGCATGTAGTGTGCTATATCCCTCCCAAGTGTTCGGCTGTTTAATTCTTTAATTTTCAATTAAAAAAAAATACATACTCTCCCCTCCGCTTGGACATGGAAGGGAATTGAGGGACAAGTGGAGCCAATAGTGACCGCCATCCAGGAGACACCACCGAAGTGGTTCTGGATTTGGGGGGTGGGTCTGGGGTCGAGGGCAGAGGACAGAATCGAAGAGGGAGCGACGATGCTTCTACCCCTTCGGACGGGCCCGAGACCACTCACCGCGGTGGCGAGGGACGTGCCCGGGGCCCACACGGCGTTTGCGTGGGGACATTGGAATTTTGTCAACAGGTGTTTTGCTGAACTCCCAGGCAGGGACCTGGGGGAAAGTCCACCCCCCTCCCAGAGTGAGCGACGTAAGAAATATACTAAAATGAAGTCCTGCCCGAGGGCCAGGCAGGGCTTCCAAGGACGCCTGACACCAGAGACAGGTTGTGACTCCAGGAGGCAGGCGCTGGCTGCCCCCCACTTCCCGGCTGCCTGGCCACCGACCTGGGGCCCAGCTGGGAACCTCACCACGGGGCACGCAGTTCATCTTAAAGGGGAATCACATGGAAATGTCACCCAGTAAGAATGAGACGCTCACTGCAGCCTGGGCGGCTGGATTTCCTGATCTGCTTAAAAAACAAAAAGTGGTTTTAAATGGACTTAGCCACTTAAAACGCCTTCGGTATTTGTTGACAATGTGCAAACAGCTTACATTCAAAACCTTTACCTCCTGAACTTCCATGGATACGTGAGAGGAGTCCGTAACTTCTATCATGTTGGTTTTTTAAGTGTGATAGAGAAATAATCCACCTTTGCACACGTGTTTCTCATGTAACCTTCTATGCTGAGCTAATGCAGTATTTCAAAAGGGAGACTGAAAATTAATTAGGGCTACAATTTACTAAAAAAATGTTTGAGCATTACCTTATATCTACAATCTTAATTCTGTCTTTTTGGATAAAACCTTCTCTAGGATTGCTCTTCCAATGTGTCTTAAATTTATTTTAAATGAAGAAAAAAGAACAAAACCACAGAAGCCATGAAAACATTTAACTTTCTAAAGAAGCCACCGAATCGTTGCTATCATATGTATTTTTTAAAAATCTTTTGTATCCTCTTCCAGAAATCTCTTAGAATGTTGACTCGATGGACAGAGGATAAAGTGATATTTTTTCTGAAGAAGAAATAGGATCCAATATGCCATTATTGCCAAAGTACCTAAAACAAAATGTAGCTAGAGTCCTGCGTTTGGGATTTTTCTACATTTCCCCCCAACACCCGACCTCCCACCCTAAGAATGTCAAAAATTTGAACTCTCTGTTCTTAAGGTGAAAGGGCATTAATTAACTCAGAAAAGAGGTGGCAAATCCTGAGACATTGGAACCCTACAATAAAATCTCCCACTTTTAACATGGCAATAGATGATGATCTCCTTGGGTGCCTCAAGGGAAAAAATTTTTTTTTAAAAAAATCATTTGAATTACAGGTCATTCATTAGGAGCCAATAAGATCTCCATTGGCATCTCAGTGATTCGCTACTCCTTTATTTCAACATTGAGCTTGAGGTTTAAAATATTTGCTAGGAAAGCAGAGAGGTGATTAACAGAGATTTTTAAAACGTGTACCATCATTACACATTCTGTCAACAGAGGAAAAAGGAAACTCTACAGCGTCAGGTTACAAAACGGTTATTTCGTGTGTTCTCGAACATTCCCGCAGACCCTCCACGGTGGTGGTGTTCGACAATAGAGAAGCAAAACACACGTGAACTCGAGCGCCAGCCCGGCTTGCTTAGATCTTGCCGAGAACCCCGAGGAACCCCTCCGCTGTGGTCTGCCCGTGGGGGCGTCTCGCTGAGGACATCATCCCGTAGCTCCTGAGAGAAGGCTGTCTACTTGGGGTGCACAAGGAAACTGCAGCTCACTGGGGGGCCCCAGAAGTTACTCCCACCCCAGGAGCAATCCCTTGGGCCTGCCTGGTGAGCTCCCAAGATGCACCGTTTCCCACAGGAATACTTGCAGGCAACCTGGGGTCTGCATTATCACCCAGGGAAACACTGGGCGCATTTGGGGTGTGGTTTCTTTTTAAATTCCTTCTTCTCAAGTTAGCTAGAGACCGACACAGTTCTAGAAGAGTTTGGCCAGCGCTTCGAAACGATGTTCTCGGGTTGTCTTAAAATAGTTGAGCTTTATTATTATCATTTTTATATCATGATTCCAACAGACTGGAGTAAAGGCAGTGATCACTAACACAGAACACAACAGCGCTAACAATCATCAGCCAGGCTGCTCCCAAGGCCGGGTCTGTGCCGACATGCACGGTGGTAGCTCATACGCTGCTACCCTCATAGCACAGGCTGCGGGGAGGGGTGCTCGATGCCGCTGTCCCCTTAGAAGCTACTTAATAAATATCATCAAAAAGCAAACTGGAAAAGAAGCCCTCTGGAGCATAACCACCTTCGATCAACTGAACGTCATCTAGTTTTATTCAACCAAAATACTGAGATCAGAGAAGGAAAATATTTTAAAAAAAGAAAGCAAAAAGGAAAGCTGATCTTAACACTAGCAGTAAATAAATTTGTACAACGATTCAGTCTGTGTAATATGATGAAATAAATCTACATCTTTTCTTAGTTGGGTGCTTTGAATTATACATACAAACAACAATTACAAGGACTTGGTTCACACAGCATGTAGGCCTAGAGAAAGGCTGCCTCCCGCCCTGGCGGCAGGAGGAGAGCTGTCCCCACGACTGCCCAGCGCTGCAGGCCCACAGCTGGGAACGAATGATTCGCCTACGGGTTTCTTTTTATCTTTTTTTTCCTTTTTTTTTTTTTTTTTTTTTGTCTTTTTTTAATGCATCAAACACTGGTGGCCAGTGAAAGGGAGCAAAACAGGCAATTTGTCCGTTTGGATAGCAGACCTCGTGGCTTCTGACTTTCCACACGGGAGTGCTCCCAGATCCCTCAGAATGCTTGGCGTCCTTGGTGGCGTGCTGACAGCGACCCAGATGCGCGTGTCTTGTTCAAATGTACAGGATTTCTTACAATATAAGTTATATGCAATGTCCGGCATGTTATTTTTCACAGCACTAGAGAGAGAGAGACCCTGTTAAATAGGGAACGTGAGTCTGAATGGCTTATTCACAAATGGGACCCAGATTCAGTGATTGGGGAACGCCAACGGCCACAGTGAGCTCCTTGGCAAAAGCAGCCAACATCACTTTGCTTTCTGCCTTCCCAAAGCAACAACAAAAGACAACATCAAAACAAAAACAAAACGAGAAAAAAACAAAACAAAACGAAAACCCAGATAGATATCCATCGATCCTCAGCTTCATGATAACTGCTCCTGTGAAAACCGCCCACGGCAGGGAGGGCCTGGGCCCGGAGACCTCTCAGCGTCGAGCAGGGGCTCTACCCCATGGCCGTGACCATGCTCGAAGGGTGGTGAGGTCCAAAGGAAAGGCTGGAGGGCGGGTGCATGGGCGTCGGCGTGGTCAGCATGTGGCTCGAGTGGCTGAAGGGCGAAATGTGGCTGAGGGAGGACATGTGTCTGGACAGGGCGGCGGGGTTGAAGGAGCCGCTCTTGGGGAAGTCCTCCAGCGTGTCGTGGACCTTTTTGCACTTTTTGGACTTGCTGGACATTTTCCGGTTTCTTGTCTGGATGCCTTCCTTCTTCATCGTCAGGGGTCTGTTAATCTAAACAGAGATCAATTTTTTTTTTTTTTTACTTTTTTTGGTTGTTTTGCAGGCTGCCTCTGAAAGGCTGCAGGGTTTCACACCCCAGCACAGGGTTCGTGTGAGGGCCCCAGCTCGGGATCTGCCTATTTTGGGGGTGTACGGGGGGACCTTCCTCCCACCTCTTCCTGCCTCCTTCCCAGGGACCCAGAGGCGGGCTAGGTCCGCGGTGGAGTCCTGACTGTCATTTTCTATCAGTTTCCGAAACCGGGAGAGGACGGGAAGGGCTTCCCAGCCGCCGTTAGTCACTAAATTCGGGCGCATCAGTCATCTAGGGAAAATTTCTGCCTCGGACAACCTGGGATCTCCAAGGACCACTGTGTAGAGACCCCCCCAGTAGGAGAGTATTTCTCTGGTAACTAAAATGATACAACTTGTCGTACCCCATTACAATTTCCTGAGAATCGTTCGTGAGAATGCAAGCGATGGCAGAAGCTTCCAGAGAGAAATGGCAGGTTGCCTACTCGTCTGAAATCCGTACCAGCACTGCACAAGCACTGCCCAGGCCGTCGGTCTGACGGGTTCGGGTCAATCTGCCTTGAGAAACTAGGACACCACGCCTCTTCCAAGCAGCATTCGGTTGTCTCCCTTTTACCTGGCCCTTTTGCAAGGGGAGGTGCTAGCAAACCCTCCCCGGGAAGTTGTGTGCTCTGGGCCCGTATCTTCATACAACATGCCTTTGCCCAAAGGCCATCTCTCTCGCCCATGTGTCAGCAAGTACAGTGATTGGAAGTGGCCATTTCTACCTTGTTCTCCCTATCCACTTCTCACTAGACAAACAGCTAAACAAGCAATCAACAGCTATTTAGTAACCACTGAGTGGGTGCTAACAGGGAAGCACTCTCACTCCAAAGTGCAAAGACCGGCAATGAACTAAAGAGACAGAAAGACCGCTGGTCTTCAGTCTCCGAGACAGCGTGCCACCTCTCTCAGGATGACTCGCTGGTTTTGTTGTTAAAATACATTTGCTTTGGGGTGGGGGAGGGGAGGGGCGTGAAGCAAGAGATGGGCCATTACAAAGGCACCGAGTCAGAATCAGATGAATCACAGACATCTGTCCCATGGAGCAAACCACAGGTCTGGCCGTGTTTCCAGGGAAATGTAGCAGAGCATCCCAAAGAGACAATGTCGGGGTCTCTGTCATTCCTGACTCCTTGGGACAAAACCTCCTCTCCCTCCAGGGTCCCCGGGGTGGAGAAAGGGAAGAGGTGCTCATGGCTCCAGGATCTGCCCCAGGAGTGAGCCAACGACAGTTGAGGAGAGGATTCAAACAATCAAGAGGGACAGGCTGCTGACCACGCATCTGGGGGCAGCAAGCACCCTGCTTCCTGGAGCTGAGACAGGACAGGCTGACCAGGGAGCAGGCTGGGAACCTCACGGAGGACCCGAGGCCTGCGTCGCCCCTCGTACCACGCAGGCCACAAGGGTGAGGGCAGAAGCGCCCAGAGCCCGTCGCCCAAAGGACATCTCCGGGTTCCTTCTTCAAAGTTCTAATCAAGATGAAGGTGCAGCTGACAGAGGTGATAGGGATCTCCTGTCACATCAAATCGTCCCCCAGATAATGTCTAGACACACTGCTCTTCACCCAGATACCTAGCTCCACATAACCAGATATCTGAATTTAATATCTAGTTACACCGATAGCCACACAAACCCAGATAACTAGTCCCAACACCACCTAGAGACACTGATACTGAGATAGCTAGTTATCTACACACCCCGATAAGCAGACAGGAACTAACTTATGGCTTACATACACAAGGATCTCCATGCGCCAACAAAAGACAGCACTGTGAGAACGCTCATAGATTCCTATCTCTATTGTTAAGTACACACGGATCACCTCCTTTTGTGAATTCTTACTAAACCAGAGACAGAAAAACCACTCTTGATAAGCGAGTTTCTCTCTCCCCCGTGGGCCCAGCCACGGGGGCTAATGAAGCACACAGGGCGGGAGTGAGCAAGGAAGGGACATCTTAGACTTCTCTTGGATCTGATGAAAAATTCACGTTCTTCAGACATACTTATTCTTAGATTGGACACCACTGAGGTCCTCTCTCATCACGGCTAAGTAGTCAATGGCATTTGTAGCTGGTTCATCTCCCATAATTCCTATACTGCTGTGAAAAGTGGGAAGGAACTTTGAACTTGGGTGCGCTCTGACACGAGACAGCATTCCCGCCAGTCCCTGGTCATCCCGACGCCTCCTGACGCTCGGAATGCAGCGCGGCCTCTTCCGCTCCGTGAGCCCAGTCCTTTGCACAAGTTACTGGCTTCCCTGGGTCAGAATTTCTTCAAATAAACCGGAAACAAAAACAATTGCTGCCCAGTCTCCACCATGGGACTGCTTGGGGCTTCCATGGAATCACAAAACATTTCAAAAGTTCTTTGAAAAAACCAGAAATTACAACCCCCAAATAATGGTGTAGGCTGTCCCGATGACTGGGTAGTTCATAGGCTCGAATGCCCCAAATCTTCGAGGTTTTCATCACAAATCTGCTCCTCTCCACGGCAGTTAAGCCTGAACATTCCCCCAGGTGCAAACAGGACTTGGGCTGCACGGTTGGCAAAAGTGTGTGGACCACAGTCCAAGGATCTGAAGAGGGAAAGGCCAACGGCAGGAGGACGCTAGCTCCATCCGCGCTGGCACTGCTCGGGCGCCACGTCCACAGGGGGTGACACGGAAGGCAGGGAGGCAAGTTTTCCAGGCTCCCGGGAATCGCAGTAACTTATCCCGAAGGGGAACCGAGGGGTAGGGTGCAGGGGTCACCCTCAGAAGTTCTGTGACTCGAAGAATTTTAACCAGAAACGCTCCTCCCTAATTCCCAGGTATTCCTGGGTAAGAGAGGTGACTGCCACATGGCTGCGAGCAAATCACTCGGCCTTTCCCCTTTGCCAAAGTTAGACTGGCAGAGAGACAGAGAGACAGAGAGACAGAGAGAGGTGACAATTCTCTCTTTGGGACTAAGGCAAACTTCAGGCCTCCTTAGGTCTCCGCCTGGTCCCCAGAGTGGGGCAGGGGAGCAGGAATTTAAGGTGAAGACATCGCAACATGGGAAGACCCCAAATGAAAAGGTGAGAAATGAGGGAGCTAGACCCAGACGGCTGGCTGGCCAAGGTCACTCTGCTAACCGTGGGCACCCGGAGCCACCGTTCCCTGCTGGGGGAGGTGCTCGGGGCTGCTCTCCCGGGCTGTCCTGGGGTGAAATCTCTGGGCACCTCCTCTCACCTCGTCTGCACAGAGAGCCCACTCAGCGTCACGGCACGCCCCCTGCGCGCCTCCGTCCCTGCGGCTGCGGCCTGGTCCTCTTTCTGCTTCGCTCTCTTTCTCTTTTTGGCCAGAAGTGTAAACCACAAGGACACATCCAAACAGAACTGGCGACCCCCCTGCAGAGCCCGGGCAGACTGGGTGGCCGGATCACCCACGCTGTTGGCCGGGGTCTTCCACGCCGCACGAGGGGGCCGGGCCGTGCTGCCTGAGCCCCTCACCTCCACTCAGCAGGGCTGCCCTGCGCAAAGCCGCGTCGGGCCCGGGTCCTACAGCTCCAGCTGCCCGAGCCTGGTCACGCAGCCCAGAGCGGGGCAATGCCACTCGGGAAGGGGCACCCGGAAAGGGTGACCCCGGCAGGGTCCCCATGTCACTTACATTGTGCAGCTTGTAGTAGAGCCCGCAGGCGTTGCACACAGGGTCCCCGTTGGCATTCCTTCTCCAGAGGGTGGTCGTGGTGGTCTGACAGTTCGCACAGGACGTCCCCGCCCTTCTGGCTGCAGACTGGGGGGAGGCGAGAGAGGGGGACAGCAAAACAAGGGTTCAACATGTTTTCAGAACTGCAGAGACAGACCTTTTTACAAAAAGGAATTATCACTGAAATCAGAACTCGCGAGCAGCCCGCATGCGGGTCCCCACGGCGGCCTCGAGGAGGGGGCGGCGGCCAGAGGAGCGTGTCCGCCACAGTCACGCCGGCGGAGTGCAGCCCGTTAGGGTCCCCGGTGCAATGCGGGGGGACTCAAAAGCCCGCGCCCCCGCTCCGAGTCCCTTCTCCCCCTGCCCCCAGCCCACACAGTTCTCCAGATGTTTGAGTTTTATGGGTGGCAGCTCTGAATCAACCAGACCACTTTAGGCAGCAGGCTCTCAGCAGCCTCATGCGCCAGGCCCACGTGGTCTTCTTCAAGGGCGACTGCTCGGGCCCTTGGCTCCAACGAGGCTCCGGGCCGTCACAGTCAGTCACAGACAAGGAAGGGCAACCACACGCCCCCAAAGCACGGACGGACCCCGAGTGCAGCAGCGCCGGCTTGTACAGAGAACAGTGCCGACGGCATAAGGACGTGTGCTCTCAGACGCGGTCACGCGTGGGGACGGCCGTCTTCGTTCTCTTCGGGTGGCTCGTCGTCAGTGCGACCGACGGTCACGAGGGAAGAATTTTGGTCTTGGACCAGAACACGGCCCCTCCTGCTCTCATGTCATTCCACCTTCTGGGAATTAGGTTATTTCCCATTAGCCGTCCACAGACGAAATAGCTGCAGGGTCCAAAGTCGGCCTCGCCCCGAATGTGACTGATGTGTCGTGCCTCCATTTGTCTCACAAGGGGGTCTGCCGGTTCACTTTTGGACCCGCTGACGGTGATAAGGGGGAACTATTCTCTATGTCCCCACTTTAAAAGGAAGACCAAACTACACCGAAAAACTTTTGGAAGAAGATGGAGCTGCGTCACCTCGAACCCCCAGCTCTCCCGACTCCTCAGCGGCACCCCCGCAACAGGACCAGACGTTTGTAACTACAAAGGACCCCGCTCCTGAGCTCAGGTCCATTACCAAAGGCAAGAGAGGGGAAGGCACTCAGCCAGCCTTTATCTCGATCAAGAAAATGCTGGTGTGATCACGCAAGTGTGGGACAGAAGTGGCGTGCGCGGCCCCGTCGGCCTTTTGTCCCTCGGAAGGCCGGGGCCAAAGGCCGGCCGCTGCTCGGTGTGGAAAGCCGAGCGGCCAGTCGGAACGAAGCAGACTGGGGGCTCTCCTCCCCAGCCGCGTCAACGGGAGAGCCTTTGGGGGCGCGGGGGGCGTCATGCTTTACTCTCTACATTCTCAGGAGCTGGAAACCAAAAACAGCCCTTATCTACCATAACTGGGGAGGTTTCACTTTTTGAAAATAATTCACCGCAGCCCCAGAGCGCTGCCTCACACCCCCACCCGCCCTTATGAAATGCGACCGTTTATGAGACTGAAGTAACTGCTGCTTCTGTACTCCTGGGAAGAAAATAATATGTTAAATCGGTGCCTAATGGCTTTGACAATTATGCTATTATGTGATTATTATTATCTCCCTGTACTTTTTTTCTTTTCATTAAAAAAGAAATGCCTGGATATCCTAGCTATCTACTCAGGCAGCAGACTTCCCAGCCCAGCGACCTGGAGGCCTCGTCCAGGCCCAGCAGGCCCACCCGGGACGTGAGCTCCGGATGACAGGCTCTCAGCGCCTCCTCTGCAGCACGCTGACTGTGACATACATGCCAGCGGGCTCGGAGTCCGCCTCTGCGCCCCATGCTTCGTGTGACCTTAGACAGAACCTCTCCAGGCTCCCATGTGCGGTTCATTAGCCGGAGACCAAGTCCATTCAGAAACCGAGTTACTCAGCTGGTTGTCAGACCTACGAAAATCCTGGCGACCCCGGGCGGGAAGCACTCTGTGGCTCTAGATCCTTGAGCCGTTTCTCTTGTTTCCTGCACGCGTTTATTTCGCGTCAGATAGGCATCTGGCAGAGGAGCTGGCGACGTGCGGGGCTGGGTGGTCTTCAGCGCATCTGCAGACGTGCAAAGCGCAAAGAGCCACCTGGAGACACAGGGCTGGGATGAAGGTAAGTACAGGAAAGAACTAGAAAGGTTCTAGGTACTCAGAAGTCAAAGGCATCGAGGGGCTAGAAAAAAAAATCCTGAGTGTGCAGAATCTCACTCTGGAGCATCTGAGTTCCATGGAACTAAAACTCTCCAACCACCCAGACCAGATGAGTAAGATAGAAAAGACAGCTTAAGAATGTGACAGCCAATGAACTCCAGAATCACAAGTGATTATTAACTCAGAGAGTCTAGAGAGTTCTTATGAAAGGTGAATGAAGACAAAATTATATAAAATGCAAGTTGAGTTTCCTATGCGCTCTGCCCAGACAAAAGAAACCCCAAGAAAATGTCAAATGCACTTTTGCTCATCAATCAGCCCATAGCCTGAGCTTGACTTCCTCTTTTCCTTCTTTACTTCTACCTAAAAAAAAAAGACAGAAAGAAAGAAAGAAAGAAAAAGAAAGAAAAGAAAAGTTCAATTATAAGAGCCCCATGACTTATTCTTAACAAGAAGGTTTTTGTTAGTTTTTTCCTTTTTTTCTTTTTTTTTTTCTAAGAAGGCCAGGTTTTCAGTGATTCAGAACATTCTTTTGTGGTATGATCATATTCATTCTGCGCTAACACCTCCAGCCATTTTTTTTCAAACACGCCTTGTTCTGATACGTTCAAACATCTTGATGTTTAGGTTGGGGAAGCTGAGTTGTTGTTTATGAGTTATCTCCAGTGCTCAGATATCCGGCAGCTTTTTCCTAGGAAGTCGGCTTTGCACATGAGAGAGAGAAAAAAAACGTACCCAAGTGCATGGGGATGGGGCGGCTGAGAAAGTCAGAGAAGGGGGCAAGGGTCCGGAAGAGAAATGCCGGGAGACTGGGGATTGCCAGGAAGGTCAGTCACGTGGGCACTGGCATCCCTAGAAAGTTCTTCCTACTTCTAAAGAGGATGTGAAAGGTGTTGAGTGGCACTCAAATCCGATGGAGAAGACAAATAATTCTTTAAAAAGAACAGAAAGGGTTTGCATTCCCACTTAGAACTGAGCACTGCTTCCTCGCCGGGCGATGTGCATGGGGGAGATGCCTCCTCCCCTCTCTCCGGGGTGAATGGCACCACCCCAGAAAACACCTGACTGTGGGGGGCGATATCATTTGCCCCCTGTGTGTGTCTGTTACATCCACTTGCTAGCCGAGCTGAAGACAAGCTGACCCATGACCTCCTCCTGTTACTTTTCCTCCTAAAAGCCTGGAGGGGCCATGCTTTTCCCCACGCGTATTTTTAAGGGTCAGGAAGTGTGACATGGTAAAAAGAGGCGAGACAGACACTGTCACCCTGGCCACAGTAGGTCGAAGGCGATCTAAGACCAAATGCCCGGTGACACCTACAGACGAGCTGGGGATGACACAGTCTTTCCCACAGGAATCACGTGTGGGAAGTGCTCAGTTCCGAAGAGGAAAAAATCTCCACTAGGCTCAAGGGCTGCAGCTTGTGAAACCCAGTGAACTGGCCCCAGCAATCCTCAGCCCCGGGCCCACGAGGCTCAGCAGCCCGGCCCCTGCTTCCACAGCTGCAGCCACAAGCTCTGGAGGGGGCCTGGGACAGGCCAGCCTCGTACCAGAAATTTCTCTGGGACGCAGTGATGAGGGACGCACCTTACCTCCGTGGGCCCTGGGCCTATTTAAATACTCCTCCTACTAGGTGATACGTTTGGGATTGAACCAAGAAGGCAGCACCCTTAAGACTGTGGTCAGTGATGTAAGAAACGTGGAGGGGAAGAAGAGAGAGAGAGTGAGTCAGAGGGGGGGAGGGGGAAGCTTTTCGGGGTGTATCGAATTTGAAGGGAAAACAAGACAGGAACAAAATGAAAACGGTCTCCCAAGCAAGCTGCGTGGCCGCTTGGCCCTGCCGACGCCCTGCAGGAAGCCGCCCCTTCCCGAAGTCGGGGGACGAGAAGCCCCCCCACGGGTGGCGTTGGCTCCGCGCTCCCCCGGGGCACGACTCACCAGCCTGCGCTTCGGCTTGATGAGGGGTCGGTTCTGCCCGTTCATCTTGTGGTACAGCCCGCAGGCGTTGCACAGGTAGTGGCCCGTGCCGTCGCGTCGCCACAGTGGGGTGGAGGTGGCCCCGCAGTTCACACACTCCCGGCCTTCTGGAAGCAAGACCACACATAAGTCACTTCTGGATGGGGCTCACCGAAAAGCGGACGGCGTGTCGGAGCCGGGGAAGGACCCTCCGACGGGGGGCTTTTTCTCCCTCTCTCTCCTCTCCCTCTTTTGGGGGGGCTTTCCCACCCCCACTCCCCTGGAAAAGTGGTGGAGAAGAGTTCCTGGGGGTCCGGGCTCCTGGCCTAACCCGGCCGGTGACTGCTTGGCAGGAGCCCGAGCCGGGCCGCCCAGCGCGGAGGAGAAAGGCCAACTGCAACTTCTAACAGGGCCCCGAGGAAATCCCGGGCGCCCCAGCACCCCCAAGGGCCACGGAAACGCAGGACACTCCATTCGCTCCGTCAGAGGCAAACGCAGTGGGCCCGCGCCCATCCCCCAGGCCGAGAAAATCATGGGGGGAAAGAGGGCTGATGGCCGTGGGATCTGGGCAGTAAAGACGCGCAGAGATGGACCGCGGGCGGGTGGGTCTGGGTGGCGGAGTTCGGGATGTTTACGCCCAATAACACTGTGCAAGTCCCTGGTCGGCGGGTCGTTTCCCAGTGGCCGTGACAGGGACGGCAGTGCCCTCGTGAAGCAGGGATCCCGGAGAAGGAAAGGGGGCAGAAGGCGGGGGACGGAGGAGACAGGGAGACCGGGCCAGTTCGGGGAGGGCGGGGAGCTCTGGGTCGGCTCATTACCCCCAGGCCAGCCTGCAGTGGCTCTTTTTCCAAAAACACAAACAAACAAAACAAACAGAAAACCGGCCAGGCCAGGTTCCGACAGCGTGCACTCCGGGGGCGGGAGAGTGAGCCAGACCCTCCAAACTCCGCCAGGACCTGAGGCTGGGGCGGGGGGCGCCGCTCCCTGACTGCTTTGCAACTGCTGCAGGACCGGGTGGTTTCTGGGCCAACCTGTCCCGCTGCGGGGGGACCTGTTCTCCCGGCCTGCCTGCCCCCCAGAGCCAGGACCCACCAAGGAGCTCCGCTCCACCCGCATGCCGCCCCGACTCTGCCTGAGCCGGAGTGGAAACAGGGCTTCCCTCTCTTTGGGGTACTGGGAGGGGGGCTGTGGAGGATGACGGAAGAAAGAGATGCCCCTAAAGCTTGCTGTGCAGAGATTCATCAGGAAGATGGGCTGGGGGAGGAGAACCTCCCTCATGGGGGGCACCTGGGGAACCCTGCCCCCCCACAGGCCGGGCAAGGCTGGCCTGGGGGCTGGGGCCTGGCCGTCCTTTGGAGACACCCTCAGACCCAGGTTGCGGGAATTGGGGAGCTCTTCCCCAGGGACGGGTCTGGGGCCGGGGCGAGGGGGGCTGGGCGAGGGTTGGGGCTCCCTCCCCCTGCAGTGCGTGCAGGCGCCCAGGGCTCTGGGCCCGTCCCCCTTGCTCAGTGAAATGGTGAGGGCCGCTGGCTGTTCTGCTTTTGTTTGTGTTTGTGCTTTTCTTGCGGGGAGGGAGGGTTGTTGTTTTGTTTTGTTTTTCCTTTTTGGTTGCAAATTCAAGTTTCTTAACCCAGGGTCTATACTTAGAGCCTTCTAAGAACCCCTGCAATTATTTACCAAAAAAAATAAAATAAAATAAAACAAAGCACAGCCCTCGCGAGCCCCGGACGCTTTCAAGGGGCCCAGCAGCACCTACGCGTCCCCACCAGAGCCTTGGACCAAACTGCATCCAGACAGCTCTCCCTGGGGTCCCAGCCTGGGGGGGGCGGGGGCGGTGGGCCACGAGGTGACAGGGGCTGTGGGAGCTGAAAGGCGGCAGGCTCTGCGGGCTCCGTGCCCCGAGCGGGCGCTGGCTCCTCTTGGGGACAGGGACACTGCTCTGTCCCGGCACGGGGGCTGCCCAACCCCCCCAGCCTGCCGAGCCAGGGACCTCTCAGGTTCCCAGGCACTTGGTCCCTGGTCCTCGGGCGCCGGGAGAGCTGGCCTGTGTCCTCTCGGGCTCGTGCTCCCCCCCGCACCAGTACCTGGGGCTCAGGGCTGCCCGCCCCTCCCGGCCCCCCGAGCTGGGGGTTCTCCCAGCCTGACGTGATTAGTCTGATTTCCTTTCCTTTGTCAGGCGGTGGGGAGGGTGACAGCTTCCTTTTCAGAGGGACCTTCAAAGCCAGCAACGGCCGCCTCCTCGCAGGGCTCTGCTCAGCAGAGCAATTTTCTGTCCTGATTCACTCCGTAAGTTTGCAGCTGCCTCAGAGCGCTCCCCTTGCTCCTTTTTGCCCTTTCCTCGTCTCCCGGCTGCCTCGGGTCTGTGCCTTCAGCAAACAACCGATTTTCCTAATGGAGGCCCCGGCCGCCTCCTGCTTTCTGTCCCTGTCCTCGCCGGCCGCCCGGAGGGAGCCGCTCAGACACCTCTCCCTCTTAGGTGACAAGAACCACAGAGCTGTGAGGCCTCTTGACATTCAGCAGCCATTTTCAGAAGCCCCGTGGCCTCTGCCCGAAATCCTGCCAGGGGGCCGGGGGGAAGGGGCAGGGAGCAAGGTGAGAGGCTGTGGACAGGCAGCGAGATGCCCACGGGACGTGGGAGCCCAGAACCGGCCCTTTGCACAAAACAGAGAAAAAGAAGCCAGGCTTGGTCTTTTGTTTGCAAAGACACATCCCAGCCCTGACAGCCCGAGGGCGTTACAAAAGCAGTAGGTGCCCTAACCACAGCCTCAACCGTTTTCTCCAGAACGAGACCAGCCCTCCTGCCTGCTGTCCCCTCCTCCGGCCAGCGCCTTCGCAAAGAAGGGGCTAAGAAAAAGGAAAGAGGCAAAAAAAAAAAAAAAAAAAGCAACCACGAACACCAAGAGAATCCCCTCCTGGAGAATTCCCAGCACCTTCCAACCTCGGTACCCAGAGGCATCTAGAAACTTCCCCTGCTCGCTCCACCCTCCCAAAAGTCCCAGCGCCCTGGCTGCCCAGGTGTGCCGCCTTGGGTTTTCTGACTGTGAGAAAGGAATACAAGGGGGAAGTAAAAAGCCAAACTTAAAACGTCTCCCCTCCTCTGCCCCCCAGCAACAACAAAAATATAGGTCTGGAGGTGCCCCCGGTTCTGGTTTGGGGAAACCGCAGGGACCCCCTCCACGCACCCGCCCCCCAAATGTGCAGCGTCTTAAGGACAGAGCAGAGAGAAGGGAGAGCCTAAACCCGAGGCCGCCACCCTGCACGACACAGGCGGCGGCAGCAAATGCGGAAATGCAGGCAGAGGGACCCAAGGCTTTCTGGAAAAGTCACCCCTGTCCCTCCCCCCAACACACACACACAAAACCACCGCACCAGCCTCAGATACCACGACACGATCCTCCCCACTAACAAAGCTCTCGGCCCTACCAGAAAAGAGAACGTAAAGCCCCAAACCCCATCGCCACCTCGGCAGGCCAGGTCCGCGCCCTCTGCCATCCGCCCTCCGGCCCGGGCTAATCCCGGGTTTTCCGCGGGCAGCTGCGCCCCGTTTGTCTGGGACCCTGCACCCCGCGCCCCTGACCTGGACCGCTCTCCCTCCTGCTCGCTGTCTCCTCCACCAGCCAGCCTACCTCCCTGTCTCCCTCTGCCAACTCTCATGCACTGAGCACGCAGGTCTGAGTTTTCTGTCAGCCTAACCGCATCCGGACTCTATTAAAGTTCCTGGCTCGGCATAAACAATGCAACTGTCGCGTGCAGCAGTCTGAAAATAATTGGATTAGCTAAAACATATCAACTAAATAGAGACAGTCCTGCCCAGGCAGTCGCAGTGAATGTCACCCTGGGACAAAAAAAAAAAAAAAACAACACAAAAAACCCTGAAAACTGATCTCATGGCCACTGGGCTCCCAAAGCCCTCTGAGAAGTTCCTAGGCGGGGTTCTGCCAGCCCGGGCCCCAGACTGCTCATCTCGCCCGAGAAGACAAGTGGTTTGTGCTCCCTTCTGTGTCACGCAGACTCTGCACAGATCAGAATCTGCACAGATAGAAGGCGGAAACAGGACCGTTGGAATGGACACAGTGACCTACCCTGCCCTGACACGGACACACCCACCCAAGGCGACACAACCAGCCCCAGGAAATCATCTCTACAAACACACTCCATCCCGTCCCAGACAATCCCGGCCTCTGTGACTCGGCTGCTTTGGTTAGCAACCACCTGGGTGCTGGGTCACTTCGTTTGTAAAGCAAAAGCAGTTGGTGCGGGGTTTGTGCGAGGGTCACCGGTGGGGTGGCTGGTTCGAATGCAAGTGTCTGCACCCAGAGAATTAACAGGCTGCTCCACGGGGTATGCTTTCTGGAGAGAGGATGAGCAGAGGAACCCCAGACACACACCTGGGGATCTTTCTCCGTCCTCCCCACCTCCCTGCTCTAGCCTCAGATCAATCGAGAGCTGCGTCCTAAGGCGTCTTCCTGCCCCGCCTGAGCTGTAGCTCTAGGACACAGAGGCTGCAGGTAGACACTGTCCCCCTCCAGGCCGCTGTCCCCGGGGGCAGAGCCTGCCTCTCTGTCCCACGAGTGACCACGAGAGCCCCCTTTTCCAGGCAGGGAATACGTGGGCTGCTTCTGCCCGGGTCCCGCCCCCGGCAGAACATCTACACACACGTTATTTATACATGTTTGTAAGATGGCAGCGCTCTGCGGCCTCGTGACCCTGCTCGAGCTGGGCCCGGAGGAACCGTCCAGGGACGGGGAGGCCAGGAGGGGTCAGAGGAGGGACCTGCGCTTGTTTAGGTTTCAGGAGGTTTCGGTTTAGCATTAAACACTGAGGAGTTAGTCCCTCGCCTTCCATTTCGTCTTGGAAACTGACTAAAGGTCACTGGCAGAACCCAGAAGGTCCCTGCCACTGCCCACCCCCACGGGCAGGAGGGGGCTGTGCGTGTCTCCTTGGGGGGTTAAGTTAGACCCCACTGTTGCTGCGCTCTGCAGACTGGAGTGAGCAGGGACACTCCTCATTCTTTCCCGCTGGAAGAACGGGAAGGAATCAGGGCTCCGAGGGGTCTGGTGCAGCCCCCACCCCCACCCCGCCAGGTCCCATGAGGGGCCAGACAGCGCCCCCTTTTCCCTGCCCGGATTTAGGAGAAGGGCGCAGGGGAGGGAAAGAAGGGACCCCACCCCCACCCCGAGGGACAGCAGGCGCCTACCTGTGCTGGATCTCGCCTTGGGCCTCGACTTGCACCCGAAGCCGGTGGGGGAGCCCCCCAGCAGGCTGCTGGGGGGGAAGAGTCCGGAGCTGTATTCCGGGACGTAGGGCGGGTAGGTGGTGATGGGGTGGTGGGCCGACGCCGCCGCCCCTCCCAGGGTGGTCATGCCGCCCCGCGGGTGCGAGGACTCCAGCTTCATGCTGTCGGGCAGCGGCACCTGGTACTTGATGCATTCCTTCTCGTCCTGCCGGGCCGAGCCGGCCGAGCCCGGCGTGGACAGGGCCGGGTCCGGGGACACGTCCTTCGGCGGAGTGGGCGGGAAGGTGAAGAGGTGCGGGCTGGAGTGGCCCGCCGACAGGGAGGAGGACGAGGACGGCGGGTAGACCGAGAGGGGCCCCGGGGAGCCGTGGTGGATGGACGTCTTGGAGAACGGGCTGAGGTTCCAGGGCGAGGCGGTGTGGTGGCTGCCCAGGGCTTTGCCGCCGTCCAGCCAGGGCAGGGACCCATGCAGCAGCGGGGGACGGCACACCTGGCTCCCTGCGGGGGAGGAGCAGGAGGGAGAAAGGCCAGTGAGAGCGGCCCACCTGGGAAGCCTCCGGCCCACCCTGGCCGGCCCTTCAGGAAGATCCCAAACCCGGGGCACCTGGGCCCGGCCGGCCCATTCTCTCTGGCACAGGCAGGCCCGTGAGCACCTTAGCCAGCTCGCAGCTCACCCCTCTCTGCCACACAAATGTCCCATCCAGTCCTGCAGAATGAAGGGCCTGAGTCTGACTCCCAAAAGCACCCCGACCAGGGTGGACGGTGGACAAGGGCTCCTTGGCTTATTGCGCCTCTCCGGATACACCTTCTACACCCCATCCCCTGAGGTCCCTCTCAGAACCCGACTTGATTTATTGGCTCCTTTCCATGGCCCGGCGTCCCCCACCCCGGCCCTAATCCCCCTGATAAGAGCGTAGGCCGTAAATGATGAGGCCCCGGGGGTGAGCCTGGCCGCCCAAGCGCTCACCCCCGGGAACGTGCACGCAGCCCACGGAGGCCAGGCCGGCAGCAGCGCCCAGCCCCGGCGCCCAGAGCAGGGAGGGGAGGGTGGGGGTGGTAGGGTCATTCCAAGTGACCCTATTTCAGTGCCTGCTCACAACTGGCCAGGCCTGACAGGGGATTTGCAGGGAAGTTTCAATCGCTCAGATCACTGGAGGAAGTTTCCAAGGCTGGGCCCTGGGGTGCCTCTGTAGCCCTCCCAAACCCTAAGGGAGACAATTAAAGGAGCCCCAGATGCCCTCAAAGTTGTGATTTGTGAATTTTTCACCTGAGCCCCTCCAGACACAAAACGCTGGTCAATGTGTGTCCCTCACTGAGCACATGAGTGGAAGGGAGCCAGGACCCACACAAGTCCATGCACTCTGAGAGGGGTAAACGTAAACTGCAAGTTCAAATGCACACACGTATTGATCTTCTAATCCAGTACCTGCCTCCGCGTTTGACATTCTATTTAACCATTAAGAACAATACTGAAACTAAAATCTTAAGAGGGAGGAAGGGGAGGGGAGGGGAGGGGAAGGCGAGTTCTCTGAACACCAAGGGTCAAGATTCGCATTATGCAGGAAGTCGTATAGTAAATAATATTAGGGCTGCATGCACCGCGTTTCCACTTAACTGCTGATCTGCACACAACAGGGGCCCAGAGCGCCTCATCCGCAGAAACGATTGTCTAAACCTGGTGACAGCAGGGCGGAGGACGCCTGCCGCCGGAGGGGCTCTGTCAGCGGCGCCAGAGCCGACTCCAAGCCAGGGGGGACCAGGGCAGACCTCAGTCTGAGGGGGACAGAGGGAGCCTCCCACCTTCTCTGCCTGAAACCTACCGCGGGGGAGCGTTAGCGTCTCCCCCCTAACGACCCGGGGCTGGGTTTGTTGTTAGCATTTCAGAACGCTCCCAAACTTCTCAAGGTGAAAGAGAAAGGAAAAAGGGAAGGTCACTGGAATTGCTCGCTCCTCCGCAAAAAAAAAAAAAAAAAAAAAAAAAAGGAACCCCAGTGGGTCCCCAACCTTCCTTGGGGACCTGCTGTACTGTTGTAGGCCAGAGGGGACAGTGAGCCAGCACTGCCTGGAGCAGCGATGAGGCGACCTAAGAGCAATGCCGCAGGAAACTTCCGTGCAGCCGGGAATCGGAGACACCGCCCGGGTCTCCACCTTAGGACGGTCCTCTCTCCACCGAACCCCCTTCAGGCACCCCAGTTCCAGGCCTGGGAGCCCAGAGAGAGCAGACCTGCCTAGACACCGAATGCACGGGCTGGGGAGAAAGGTCAAAATCAGGGGTGTGAGTAAAGCCCGTGCTAAGGTCAGGGCCTCTCTGGAAACGTGCGGCAGCCCAACCGAGGCTCGCTGGCCGAAGCCCGCGAGGAAGAACCGGGGGAACCTGGGGGAGCGAAGCCCTTTGGGGGAACGAAGCCCTTTGCAGGAGGCGAGTCCAAGCTGGGTCGCTGCGGGGCCGGGGGTGGGGGTGGGCGCCGTGGCCGCGGAGGCAGAGCCTCGGGTCGCGGAGCCCGGGCCCTCGCAGGACCCCCGACCTGCGGCCGCCGCGCGGGGCCAGAGGGCTGCAGCCCCGCGCCCGCCAGGTGAGCGCCAGGCCCCGGGGCCACCAGCGGCAGAGAGGCGCCTCTGCGGCTGTTGTTCAAAACACAGTCTCTTGACGAGAGAGAAGGCTTCCTCGCCCATTTCCGGGCCCCAATTTTTTTTTTTTTTAATGAAGCCCTAACGGCACTTGGAGGCTTCGGCTGGGTCTCCCCACCCCCGGTCCTCCCCTGCCTCCCCGACCCGGGGGTCCCCGCACGCCGAGCAGACTCACCGTGGTGGGTCGGAGGGTACCGCTGCACGGTGGCCCTCACCGAGTTTCCGTAGTAGGACGGGACGTGGTTGCCTTGACCGTCGATGTTAAAAAGTACATCCACCTCCTCGGGCAGCGGGTACTGCGCCGGGTCCATGTAGGAGTGACCGAGGCCCGGGTGGTGCGTGTCCGGGTGCTGCCCGTTGAGGACAGCCGGGTGGTGGTGGCTCACCCAGCGCGGCTGGTCCGCCGTCACCTCCATGGCCCCGCGGCTGCGCTCGCGCCCTCGCGCCGGGCCCGGAACCCGCGCGTGGAGAGGGAGGGCTGTCGGACTGGGAGGTCAGAGGGTGGGGGCTCGGAGCTCTGCAGGTGCTCCTGCCGTTGGACGGGCGGGGGTCGTTTACTGATTTGTTTTCAGTGGCGGAATGGGAAAGGTGGGAAGAAAAGGTGAGCAAATGAGATTTTTTTTAAAAATATATATATATATGTCTTTGAGGGGTCGTTCAGCCAAAGAGAAAAGGAAGAACAAAAAATAAATTCCAAAACTCAGGTATGGAAGGGTAAAGGGGACCGAATGGCCAAGACGGGGGAGGGGCGAGAGCGGCTGGCACTCTGCAAGCGAGGCTCCTCTGCAGCGGCGCCGAGGCCGAGTCCCTCCGCGGGTCACCTGCACAGGAGAGCGGGGGACACCTGGATGAGCTCCTGAGGACTTGGGCACCTGAGTTTATTAAGTGGCACCCCCTCCCCTCCAGCCGCCGGCCCGCGCCCAAGCACCCGCGCACGCACGCACCCACCCGCGCCCACGCGCGCCCGCCCTCCGGAGCTCGGACAAACCGGGACGCACCGCCCGGGAGGGAGCGCCTCCGCGGGACGTGCCCCCGCAGCCCGGCTCTCCCGGGAGCCCCGGGTGTGACGGCGCCCTGCCCACCGGTACGACCGCTCCCTCCCTCCGGGACCCCGGTCCCAGCACCTCCCTTGCAGCCCCTAACAACTCTCCCACCGAGGAGGGCTGAGTTTTCAGTGTGTTCCAAGTGCTCCCGAAGACAGGGTTGGGGCGAGAGGGGGCACAAATTAAACAGCAGCAACAACAAAAAAAGTCGCCGGTACCAACCTGGGTGGTGAGCAGCACAGAGCAGCGCGGGAGGCGTGCGACCTGGCGAGCAGAAACGGCTCGGTCAGTGGCGTGGCTCGCTCTGTCTCCTGCTCTCTGTCTCTCTCTCTTTTCCTCTCTCTCCCTCTCTCAGTATTTTTTTTTTTTTTTTTTTACAGGGAATGCATTCTTTCTGAAAGTATCAAGACGGCGCCAGGCAGCTCAGTGTTCGCAGACAGCTGTGGCGCGACGCAACTTAAGGAGGTTCTAGTGTCATCCGCGCCGAGAGGGAGGAGCCTGGCGCTGGCGAGGAGGGGACAGGCTCCCCAGCGCAGGGAGACTGCAACCCAAACCCGCTCCAGGACTTCACCCCCCCGCCCCGCCTCCCGCCCCTCCACTGACCGGAAGGGGCGCCGGAGGGCGGCCCGGGCGGGGATCCGCGGGGCGGGTGGGCGAGGCGGCCGGGGGCGGAGGCCCGGGGGGCCCGCGGCAGGGAATTCGCGCTCTGGCCCTTTAAATGAGGCTCCCGCTCCTGCCAATCCTTTCCGGCGGGGCGGACGATTCCGAGCCGGGGAGACCGGCCTGCCCCATTCATAAACTTAATTTCTGCGGGCAGCCTTGCTTGTTCGGACTTTCTAATGGAGCTAACTTTTGTTTTGTTTTGTTTTTAAATTCAGTCCCGAGGAGTCTTAGGGAGTGTATTGATGTGGGGCTCCGTGCATGGAAAACTGATCAGAAAAAAAAAAACCAAAATAAAACAATCCAAGGACTTTTGAGATTCGCCTCTCGAGAGAATTACCTAAGAGGCGAGACGAATACGGCTCTGATTGAAACGTCCGCGTTGCTGTGGGGGTCGCTGTCCACACGCTCCCCGGCCTTTCGCGGCCACCAGTCCCCCAAACGGACCTTGCAGCTGTTGCAGCTGTCCTGGCCAGACCGAGTATTTGTAATCGATGTGTGCTTTCGACTGCAGTGACAATAGTGATGGATGGAAAGGAAAGAGGGGGCAAAGACTCGAGCTCGTTCCGAGTGCAGGGCGCGGGGCTGGGCAGGGGAGTTCGGGGCTTCACTGCAGTTCCCTAACTTTTCCTTCCTTCCTCCGGCGCCCGGCACGTCTCCCCAGCCGCCTCCCCCGACCCCCAGCCTCGGGCCCCGCAGCTCCCGGACACCCGCTCTGCCGGGCCCTGCGGCCCGGGGCGGAGGCAGCGCGCGCGGGGCCGAGACGCCCCTCGAGGGGCGGGGCGGGGCGGGGCGGGGCC